>QFEM01003965.1:0-27729 GCA_003316205.1 Boletus bicolor
GAGTCACTACGAGTTGTATTCGATGGGCGTATTTCCGATCGGAAAAGAGACGGCGTCGCAGGCCTGGGGCAAGGGACGTCGACGTTTTTTTGTAGCCCGAACCGGTCGGCCATGTGTGGTGTCCCCCCTGGGTATTTCAATTGCGAAGGACTCGGGGCGTCTTTCGTGGGGTTCGTACCTGGTTATGCACTGTAAAACCGTTGAACGAGCGTGACGACGACCGTGGGCATCGGTTCGCTTTTCCGAGTGTTTGGAAGAGCAAAAACCACCAGCTCCGCGGGGAGAGAGTTGAAAGAATCGAATGGGACCTCTTTGAATCGTAACCCTGTTCTAGCTCGAACACCCGGTAGCGACGACATGAACATTTGTCCGAGAGTCTGACCATCAGGGCAACATATTATAAACCTTGCAACCTTTGGTACAGTCTCTGGTAGTATATCGGATAGTACACCCGCCTGTCATAGGATGGTCGCGGGAGAGCGGGGTTCGACTCCCCGCCAGAGAGACTAATTTTTTGCCTCCATGACAATCAGGGCTGGTCGGGACAATACACCTCGCGAAGGAGAGCTCCGATATATTCGGCGATGATGGTCGCTCATCATCTGACTTTACGACGAAGTTATACATCCGTAGGGTCGGTCTCCGAAAAATCGAAAAAAAAAAAAACCCTCGTGGACTACAATCACACAGAAAACTTCCGACGGTGGGAGCGTATCACCAGCTAGTTCGAATGGTTATTTTCTTCTAGCCATTTTCGCACCTCCTTCTTGTTCATCATGCTCATCACCCGGAGACGTTCCTCCTGTGTGCGATCCCGGTAGAGCCGCATGATCTGTCCACAGATGCTCCACACGTCATCCCAGGCGGCGTCGAACAAATCCCACCAACAGTTGGGTGGCGTGGAGGGAAGCGAGATACCCAGATAGCGCACGGCAAGGAGGATCGCAGCGCTGACGATGGTTGGTACGGCATACAGCGCGTATGCCGGAGTTTGCATTCTAGGTGCATGCCATTCGCATAAGGCTCGCAAGTGCAGTCGAAACCACGCACGCGTCATTCAAGTAACCCCACGCCTTTGCACACGCGTCCTTGTGATTCATGAGGCCGAGCACGCGGAGATAATTAATGAGCGTGCCGTAGGGCAACACGACGTGGACATTGAACCCGAGGCGTTTGAGAATTTGCATTTCAGCGACGACGATGGCGTCTTTGAGGTCGTAAAACGTGTTGCCGAAATACGACATGGGTGCGTACTTGAACTGTTCGGCGTTCTTTCGTGAAATGAGCGGCGTGAGGGCGTGCGTGTTGCGTTGGAGGAGGAGGTCGTAGACGTTGATGAGGTCTCGGATCCGGAGCGGACACTCTTCGAGTTTCGAGGCGAGATAGAGTGCCCCCATGCCCACGTCCTGTCAGCGGAGGGGGTTCTGTGAAGATCAAAAGCGATTCAGAAGACGGGAGGAAAGAGTGGCGCCTGACCCCTATGCTGAACTGCTTCATCGAGGACGTATACCAGAAACGCTGATAAAGGATCTGGGCGGTAGCGACGGCCACCTGTTTTCTGGGACGAGCGGCGCGTTATGGGTGGTCGAGGGGATTGATTCGGACACGCACTGTTTGAGAAGGACGCCAGCTTCGTGTATTAGTTTACAGCCGAAGGCTCTGAGATCTTCTTCTAGTTCTGGTGGGATGCCGTCTTCGCAGGACGGTGTGCGTTCGATTTGGACGAGCGTCGCGAGCGGGACGAGGTCGGGGGCTGCCATTCAAGTTGGTGACAGTGGCTTGGCGAGAGCGGTATGTAAAGTAGGCCAAACAAAAGGCGGTCCCAAAGCGCAAAACAGCAAACTTGGTAAAGTCGCGTCTGCATGTCGAATCTCCCCGCCAAACCCGAGTTCTCGAGGACAGCGAGCGCATGGTCCAACTCAGGTGATGACTGGCGTCCGAGTGGTCCTGGGCGCGCATCGCCAGACCGGTACTCCCATCAACGGGACGACAAAGACAGGGACAGGGACAGGGATGCTCGAGACCGCGAACGCGGGAGCCGCTCGTGGTATACTCCCAGTGGACAAAGGTCGCCTCTCCCCTCACGTTCCGTGTACATTTCTGGTTCTCGTGACAGGTATCATGGGAGGGAGTACCGAGGCTATGATGATGCCCGTGCCAGAGACGACCGCAGGAAAGAGTGGGATCGGGACAGAGACAGAGACAGAGACAGAGACAGAGACAGGGACAGGGACAGGGACAGAGACCGAGATCGGGGATATTACAGACGAGACGACGCCAGGGCACCTCGGAACGACTATAGTCCACACCGTTCCACGTCCAGTCGAAGAGGATATGGTCCCAGGGAAAGTGAGTGGCATGGTCGGGATGACTACAGGAAAGACAGAAATCGGGAGCGAGGAAGGAGTCGGGACCATGACGATCAACGGCCCAGAGATCGCGAACGTGACTGGCGGCCCGCTTCCCCGACCTATTGTCCTGCACCATTATCGCCGCGCCGTGGTGAGTCCACTACTACTCATATTGACGCGTGTATTCATAGTGTGGCTAGACCATCACCACGAGCCTCGTTCTCACCCTCGCCGAGCCCAACCGTTGTATCCATCTCGAGGAAGGCGCTCGACTTCCCCCAGAAGTACGGGAAGCAGGTCTCGTCGATCATCCCCCTTGCCTCGCGCGCGGCCGGAGCCGGCAGATACCCATCCACCACCCCTACCGAAAAGCCCATCTCCTCGTAGAAAAAGTCCGAGCCCAAATCGACATTCACGTTCCGTGTCAAGTCCTACACGGTCAGCACCCGAACGCCACTCTCCCGAGACAGCGGGCGGTCAGCTCCATCTCCCTGACGAGTCTCACAGAGAAGCCGTGCCAAGTGGATCTGAACCTGTTCGGGGAGAAGACCCATCCGATGAGGGCGCTGTTGTTTTGGATAGCCAAATGGACGTCGAGATGGCTACGGAGTCGCTTACTAAAGGGAAGGATCGTTCTGACAACCGAGATGGGGAACCGCATGGAGAAGTGGACTCACCTAGACGGGCAGGTTCTCCGTTGGAGCGGCAGCAGCAATTAATTCCAACTCTTGAAACTGTTGGAATGTCAACAGGCGAGGCGGCCGTCACACAACCATACTTGCCAAGTATTCCCAGGTACGAGGCGAAACCTAGGTTTAGCGCCGCATACGAAAGCGAGGCGAGTGAGTTTGATCATGTTGCACTGATTGAAAGCTCATGATAGCACACTTTTCAGTATAACCGACTAGAAACCCATCGGGCTCATGCAGCAGCGGAGTGCCGCCGCTGTTTGAAAGCAAGCCGTCGAGCATTTCACGAGCTCGAGATGACCACGCTGGACTTGCGTGCAGCGCAGCATCGCCGAGAGCTCGCGGAAGCACACCGTAAAAAGGCACACCATGGACAGCTTGGAATTGATGCCGAGATTGTGCAGTGAACAAATGATCGTGATCGTAATATGCAGTACATTAACGCGAACACGAGATTTGATTACACACGATGTCCGACCGAGATGGATCGGAGGGGAGCGAGCAGAAGAAACCACGATTCTGAAACCGACATATGAGTAAGAGATGGACACGGAGCGGCGCAGGGACATGCATTGCCTCGAATAACTCCGTGGCTGACATATTGAGCTGCGGCGCGCGGTGGTAAGCCGACCGATCGGATGGGGTGAGAGAAGATGACGACTCACTGTTACACAGTGTGGGTGCTTCTCGCCAGGACTGCCGGCACGACAGAGGGTGGAGGTGGGTGGATGCCGGGTGGTGTCATTAAAGGTGTGCTGTGCACGGGGATTTTGGTAGGTGGAGAGAAGGTGAGAGGGAGATGACGGACCGACTGAAATGAAGGCATGGAGGATATCGGCCTTGGATTCGGGTTTGAGATCTGGCATCGGATGAGGAATAGAAGATGACCAAGGTGGGATGAGTTGCGCTGTGACCCTATGACGTAAGGGGCTGAGGTAAGAGGGCGATCCTCATAGGTTGCAAGACCAAGGGGGCGGGATGCATGTGGGTGATGCTCGGTATGATACAAGTAAGGTATGGTGTAAGTATGATGCAAGTACATTATGCAGCGTGTATGCGGGATGCCATCAGACCGCTGTGGGTGGCATCGTGTCAAAGTGCACCAAGAAGGACTGCTGTAGCGTGACAAGATGTGAGAGAATGATGGACAGGAGCGAAGGTTGAGACCTTTGTGAGACAGGGGAGGGATATGGACGCATATAGGCAGTTCAAGTGCGGGAGCGATGGTTGCCAGAGCGATGGGAAAGGTGAGGGGAAGGGTGGTCCCAGGGACGGTGGACGATACGAGATAGCCGGCGGTGGATACCGGGACGACGCTTTGATTGTGACTGGGAGATGGCAGGGTCGTCGTCTGCGTCGCGTTTCCGTTTCGAGGGACGGTGGGTGTATGGGGGGTGTGAGAGGTCCTCGTCTGTGTCTGGCAATTCAAATTGGAGGAATGTCGGGGAGTGGTAGGGGAGTGGACGGGGAGCGAGGAGAGGGACGTCGCACACGACACGGACGGTGTCCGGTGGAGAGGAGGGGGAACTGTCTGCCGAAATCGAGGAGCAGGTATCTGAGGGTGAAGGGGGGACTATGGGTATGGTTAGCGGGGCGGGGAGGGAAGAGGGAAGAGCGCACAGTCGAGGACGGAGAAGGAGGGGGGTAGGAGGTGGTTGAATACGGGATCGAGGAGGAGGATGTTATCGAGGGGGGAGAGGGGAGGCATGATGGGAGGACGAAGTGGAGCAAAGGGAGAGTTGTCCATGGGGGGGGGGTAATATTATATGGAGGCCCATAAGTATGACAGGAAAAGGAAATCTCGTCTCTTTCTCTCTCTCTCTCTCATCATGGCCTCCATCATCACAAAGCACGTGCTCTCCAAACCTCTTACTCCCTACTTCGTCCGCCGCAATTCACGTGGCTCACTTCCCGTCTATTCCGACGTTCGCAACGGTCGCACACGCTATCTCGTCCAGATCAGAAACGTGGACGGTCGCGTCAACGTGAGCACCGTTCTCCTCATTCCCTCTCTCTTCCTCAACCCCATCCCAGTCTCTTGCCCAGGACCTCAGACAGTCCTTGTTCAACGCCGACTCTCCCCACGCTCAGCGTCTCGTCGTCAAGGTCCAGCACCAAAGACACGTCGTCCTCTCTGGCGGCCATTTCAAGAAGGACGTCATGGCGTGGCTCGCAGCCAGGGGCTTCTGATGCCAGTGCCATGCCACAACAATCTCCGCTTAGCACCTATCCATGCCGTTTCGCTGCATCATATACATGTAGTGCCCTTGTCATTAAATAGCCGTCATATCCCTCTCTTCAATCCCTGTTCCGCATGTCAGTCCAAGCAACAACGGTCGATCTAGCATCCACGATGTCATATCAGTCCAGGGACTATCTCTTCTACTTGTAGAATGTACACGCGCTGACAAGTGGGGTCATCGTGTTACGGTGCCCGGGCGTTCCCAGAACCGCGCCCAAGGCAACTAGATTGAGACACGTCGCATCATAGCAATCGTTATCGCACTCGGGTCTTTGCCGTGTCGTGTATATCGATCATTTGATGCCCTACTTGCCTCAAATTGCGTCGGTGCAAGGTCTATCCTCTCATCGATCACTCGAAAATCTACACTAGTACTGTTACTCCTAAAATTTTATTTATTTTGCACGCACGGAACGATCGTTCCGTTGCCCATCTCTTTCCTGACACCATCATTTCCACAGTCCTCCATTTTCTTTCTCTTTTGTTTTTCATGACTACCCCTGTTCCCCCCACGTCTTCTGTACCCTCCACAAATGGTCCCACCATCAGCCCAGCCGGGACTCCGGCGGTGGCGGCAGCAACAGCAACAGCACCCGCCCGTTCCACCCAGCGTGATGGCGGAAACACAAGCCTGGGTACCTTTGGAGTACGTCTCAAATCGTCTTCATCATTCCCCTCACCGTGTTCATGGTACGCAGGTCAAGTCCGGTTTGGCACAGATGCTCAAGGTCTGTTTCCTTCTACAATTTATCGTTTCGTCTGTTGACGCATGACTCGGTCATCCGTTAGGGGGGCGTCATCATGGACGTCGTCAATGCCGAGCAGGTACTTGTCCTTCTATGACTCCCAATAGTCCCTAACGCCCACGCTCAGGCTCGCATCGCAGAAGAGGCAGGTGCCTGTGCCGTCATGGCACTGGAGCGCGTTCCCGCCGACATCAGAGCAGAAGGGGGTGTCTCGCGAATGGTAAATCACACGAAACCCGTCGTCGTGCGTGCGCCTCACTTTACACTGCAGAGCGACCCCGCGATGATCAAGGACATCATCAATGCTGTCTCCATCCCCGTCATGGCCAAAGCTCGCATCGGGCACTTTGTCGAGGCACAGGTACGACGCGTGCTCATTCGTGTTCGCATCTCATTTTCGCGCACTCCGACCTAGATACTTCAAGCGGTCGGCGTCGACTACATCGACGAATCGGAAGTCTTGACGCCCGCGGACGAAGAACACCACATTAACAAGCACAGTTTCAAGATCCCCTTCGTGTGTGGCGCCCGCAACCTAGGCGAGGCATTGCGGCGCATCTCCGAGGGCGCCGCATTCATCAGGACAAAGGGTGAGGCAGGCACTGGCAACGTCGTCGAAGCCGTTCGCCACCAGCGCACCGTCATGAGCGAGATTCGCAAGGCAAGCGTCATGAACGAAGAGGAACTCTATGCGTATGCAAAGGATATACAAGCCCCATTCCATCTATTAAAGGAGGCTGCCCGGCTGAAACGGCTTCCTGTGGTCAACTTTGCCGCTGGTGGTATCGCAACTCCCGGTACGTACACGACACCCACGGGTATAAGAGTCCATCTGAGTTCTCGTAACAGCGGATGCAGCGCTTATGATGCAGCTCGGTTGCGACGGAGGTGAGTTGATGTCTCACTGATATGAATCGCACAGAGTATTAATGATGTCCTTCAAGTGTTCGTCGGATCCGGTATTTTCCACGTATGATTTTTTTTTTTCGTGCCTGTCTTTGACATGAAACCTAATCGCATCCATCACCCAAGTCTGGCGACCCAGCCAAGAGAGCAAAAGCCATCGTCCAAGCTGTACGCTGTCCGCATTTCCACGCGCCATTACCCTCTGACCCCGAAACCCCAGGTTACGCACTACAACAACGCAAAAGTTCTCGCCGAGGTACGGAACACAGATAAGACAGATCGACAAAAATCTTGAACCCATTCTCCACAGATCTCCGAGAATCTTGGAGCACCCATGGTCGGTCTTACGATGTGAGTCCCACATATTCGTGAAACAGCTCACACAAATAATTCTATGACATTTACATTGTACAGCGACGCGAATATCAAGGGCGGGCGTCTTGCAGAAAGAGGATGGTAGATCGGGGTTGGATGTCAAGGAGACTAGATCACATATAAAACATCTTCTTCGTCATGTTCTTGTGGGCCGCCTGGAAGCCATTCTTCCAGTGTTCGAGGTTGAAGCTGGTTTTGCCAGAAGTGACCGAGGCAGAACTATCATCATACTTGAGCTCGGGGGGGAAATGGAAGGCTGCGCGACCGCAAACGATCTGTTCCAAGGTCAGCACGCTGGTAAGCCACGCACAGCCGATTCACGTACATCGGCATCTAGGGTCAAAGTGAGTGTGCAGAACAAGATGACATGCCAAGGCTTACTCACAATATACTGGAGCCGGAATGGAAACAGACCGGGTTGCTCGAGCATAGGAATGACACAGCGCAAAGGAGAGTTCCTGCAAACTAGAGCGAAATTCAGTCACTGTGTCTATCTTTTTTTACTAGTCGACAAAACCTGTCTATATTGTTCGAGAAATTCTCGTCCAGGATCACAATGTAATGAGAGGGCCTGCTCGCTGGAAGGTGATCACAGATGTGGGGATGTGACGGATAATACTAGTAGGCCACTTACTTCCCAGCAAACCACCATGGGATTGCAGGTAGTAGTCCTTGGCGATGGGGTTTCCGATGCCCTGGTCAGCAACGAATCCCGCTGGGCAGTTCCCAGATCTGTCTGCATCCCGTCTACAACACTATGATTTCGATGCAAGACAAAACCTAGACGATACTTACTCGTTTTGCGGGAAGAACCGAACATGGTGACTAGAAAACGTGCGTTTGGATGACGCAGAAGGAAGTAGACGTTAAATACCGACCGTTTGCCAACGACGATAAAAGTGACGGTAGGCTTCGATGCACGTGGCCTCCTCACCCTCCAAAGTTCATCGATAGCAGCTTGACAAGAAAACAATTAACTGTGCTTTGAGTAAGGAGGTGCTGCAACCAACCTTTGATGTCCTGGATCTCCTTCTCCGCAACTTTAACATATTCACCCTCGGAAAGTCCATCACGGAAAAATACAAGCCTCTCAGGGGGGCCATTTACTTTGCCAAAATCATCGAGTGCTCTCTGACGGACAATTCAGGGATTTCTGTCGATCTATCTGAATAATTTGGAGATGAACTCACTAGCATCATGTATTGCAACTGATCTATTGTTTCCAATCGTGGTGGTTGAATGGTCGTGTAGGAATTATACTTCATTGCTTGTTGATCATAGGAGGCCACAAGGGCGGCCACAGAAGGCTGATCATTTATGCCAGGTGCTGGGTGACCCACATCAGCCCCTGTTTTTAGTCAGCTAATTTTTCCAAGTGAGGAGTTGGGAGTTACCCATGATCATGAAGAGCCGTTGACCAAGCCCTGTCAATACCTCGGATTCAGGTACTGCATTAACACCACCCAGTTTTGCATTGATCCTTCAGATAAAAATATTAGAGGGACTCATTCAAAGAAACCTCAATACCTACTTCATCGCCACATTATTGCAGTACTGATCATTAGCTCGAGCAACTTTGTCAACACGCTGAATAAAGTCAAGGGATTGAACTGAGTAGCCATAAAGTCGAAACTTACAACACATTGCGTGATAACCTAGAATAAATTCACGACATTATCTTGTTTGTGAAATATTGAATTACTTACCCCTTCCTGAACATCCCCATGACGTTTTACTTGGAATCGAATTTCTGGGGCAGACTGGGGAAGAATAACCAAAATCAAGTCAGGCTGCGGAACATTTTGCCCAGCAGTCGCTTGTCTAGCAGCCTGGGTTAAATCCTGCATATGTAAAATGTGAGGCATAATAATGATCTTCGAAGGGAAATACCAACTTGAATTACATTGCTTCCATTGCCATTGATGTAGACCCGGAGAGGAGCAATCGCTTCTAGAATTCAAGACATGTCTACACGCAGAAAAACCGAGAACTTACACATTCCTAACGGGATCGAGTGATAAGATACAGTGACAGTGAACACTAAATCATACACACCTAACTTCCGGCAATTCTCTGCGATCATCTTCACGAATCTTTCATTTGCTGGCCTATCCCTGGCGGGATTGGGGCTATAATCGACAACGGCCCAGCAGCTAACGTTTTTCGGCTCTCTGAATTGCTGATTCACTGCATTCCAGGCCCCAAACTTTGGGGTCTAGGGTACGATAAGAAACAACATTCGTTCCTCGTCGAGAAAATACTTTACCAAGCGGCCACTATGGTACCTCATTGTAGGGGTTGATAGAACTTTGCCATCAATGATAGTGGGCGTCGTAGACACCTCCATCTCAGCGTCTCTCACGAAAGGTGATGAAGTGTAGTCCAAGGTCTCAGAAACATCCAGAGGTTAGGGAGGTACGACGCATCTAATGTAAATACGTACCGCTCCAACACCTACAATTCCACGGCGGATGGCCTCAAGCCGTGCCCTGGGTTTTTCGGTAGTGAATTCGACCATTTTCTTGGTCAATTCTTGCGGTAACCTGCGTGTAAATCGCTGGTTGGGCGCGACGATGCACACCTCGATGGGGTAAATGCCACGCCCAGTCTTGATACCAACGGCATCCGGATACCTGAGCGTAATGTTGTATGATTCCCTGAAATACGTCTATTCATAGTAATCGATTAATGCAAAAAAAAAAAAAGATATAATGTGGAACGTACCTGGACTGTTGTGTTCTGCATGACGCCTTCAGCCCTGTCCTTATTCCACTCAAAAGGTTCGAATCCAGCGCGGGGGATGATTGACTCAATCTTCCTCCTACCCTTGCGATGTGTGAACGTGATCCATGTCCCTTTGAAAAATTTCCTGAGCCTTGAGAGCTCGGGTCCTTCATTCAGGTTGAGCGCGCGAGGATGAGTTGTCCCCAAGAAACCAAGAGCAACCTCCTGCATGGGGCCTTCTTGGTAGCTAGGACGGGCGATTAGCGGCATTCTAGGATTGTGGAAGGGCTTACATGATACCACAAGACGTGTCAACGTTTACCAGGAGCGTTCTCAGCGCAGGACGAACGCTCCTATACACCCATAGCGATCAACATACGTGTTCATCATCGAATATCAAAACAGACATACTGGAAATACCCTTTCATGATTTCGAGACCGCCTCCAAGAGCCCTGCTGCCGGCCTCTCGACAGAAGAAAGCCCTCACGTTGTTAGGATATTTGCTAGGCGATAGTGAACATCAAACAATCCGGACCTGCGTCTGGTTCGGGGGTCGACTCACAGATTGGGACCCTGGCGGACGATGAGTTGAATCAAATTCAGCGCAACAGCTGCGCGGGGACTGAGCTGTGTGGTACGGCCATCGAGCAGGCGTTGGAGGTCCCTGGCACGCCATAAATAAATAATCAGTTAGATCGTAACCCAGCCTACTCGAAGGTGATGGGTGCCGCATCGACACGCTTCAAAGTGACTGCAATGACACCCCGAGGTTGACCCGCGCCTTCTCTAGGGGGGCGGTCCGTCATGTTAACATCAAACTAATAGATTGCATGATCAGTATGCTACACGTCCATAAATCCTCCGAGCGACTTACTGTTGCTGAATTTCCAAAGGAGAGAACGAAGGAAGAATATGCGATTGCATCGCTGTCGTAGATGACCTTGGGCTTGAAAAGTCCCGGTTGGGTGTGGTTTTGAAGCCTCTCGAAGACCTCGATGCGTCGGCGCGAATCCTTCGACACCCTCTCGTCCCCAAATGCTGGGAAAATAGGAAACGGGCATGAGTAGACATGACACACGACAGTGTACGTAGGCTTGTAGTACTCACATACTGTGTGCGTAACGCCCACGCGAAGAAGTGATCGGAATGATGAATAGCGCGTGGTGACGAGTGCGAGTGGAACTCACCGTCATACTGATAATAGGGTTTCTTGGGAAGACCTGTGATCTTGAACGAATTGGTAATGACCTGAAGTCGCCGTGGGCCGCCTTGGGATGGGCCGCCGGGACGAGACATGGGATAGATGAAGCACGATTAAGAGAAGAGACCCAACTGATAAAAGTGCGAGTGTTCGGCTTTATGTAGTGTTGTCAAAATCGATAAGAAGGAAGCAGTCGCATATTCGTGTCTGCATACCTGTCGGAGACAAATACTGTACCCATCATGCATCACATCATCGATCCGGTCCCATATCTCATTTCACGCATAGCAAAGACTAGTATTAAAAAGGACAAGCAACAGACGGAGACCAGCTTTAAATGGAAACCAACACATGTCCAACTACACTTTAGCAGTACTCTGGAGAGAAGGTAATATGTAAATGAAAGAATATCGCTCCTATTGTACCGCATGCGTGATGCTGACGATATCCTCGAGTGAAGTTGATGTCAAAGAGACGTAAAGAAATTCTGCTAGTACACCACAGGTGTCCACATTCAGCAGCATCCGCCGGACGGCTGCTGCTGTACAGATTGGCCGGGGGTCACAGTCGAGGACTTGGCGCCGCCGGCGGGTGTTGACGTAGAGCCCATTCTGAAAAAAAGAAACTGTTGGTATCTTGTTATGATGCACTCGGGGGATTACCTACCTATCTTTGATTTGTTTGGCCATAGTCAAGAAGGCTTGCTCAACGTTCGTTGCGTTCTTGGCCGAGGTCTCCAAGAAAGGGATGGCCAACTGATCGGCAAATTCCTGGAATAAAGTTGAGGAGGCGGGCAAGAATTGACGAATAAAAAATCCATTACCTTTGCCACACTATACTCGACCACCTTCTTGCTTGTCAGATCGGACTTGTTCCCTACCAACAGCTTGTTAACGCCTTCCGACGCGTACCGGTCAATTTCCTGAAGCCATTGCTTGACATTCGTGAAAGTGTCTAGAGGATCCGTTTAGCAACCATCGTTGAGTAAAGACGGATCGGCCTTGCCATTGTCCGTGACATCGTAAACGACAATGATGCCGTGAGCACCTCTGTAGTAGGACGATGTGATGGTGCGGAAACGTTCCTGACCTGTTTCACGGTTGTGAGGAAGGGTGTGTAGAGGGTTAGAAGGACACGTACCAGCAGTATCCCACTGGAAGGCGCATACGATGGTGTCAGTGATTTTTTTACACAAATTTTAATTCCAAGCGGGATGGCTCATGGATAATGTTGTAGCGTACGAGGAGCAACCAACGAGCCCTGAGATAAAGAAGCTAAAGCAAAGACTCACAATCTGGAGCTTCACGGTCTTTCCCTCGAGCTCGATGGTACGAATCTTGAAGTCTACGCCAATGGTACTGATATAGCTCTCCGTGTATGTATCATCTGCAAACCGAAGAAGCAGACAGGACTGGAGGTAGATGCATTTTGAGCAAATTGACGTGGATTGCCACAGGGCAGAACGAACCTTTCCAACACCAGAGTCCCCGATGAGGAGAAGTTTGAAAAGGTAGTCGTACTCGCTGGTGTGCATTGTGAATGTTGAAGACGAAACGGACTTGTGGACGTTGAGGTTGGTGGTTGAGTTGGCCAAAGAGAAGGGGCGGGGTGAAGGAGCTGTGTACTGCGTGACGCGTGGCCAGGCGTGACTTCGCCGAAGAGTGCCGCACCGCCACACCCCCTCCGACTCCCTCTCGGTCTCAAACTGGTTTCAGCTCATTTTCTACCACCTTCACCGCCGCAACCTAGCCCAAGTGTCATACCGGTCATCGTTCAGTTGTTCAGTGCTGGTCTGACATTATAATAATGTGATAATGCAAACGACAATCACAGTCTTGGGTTCTGAAGGAAAGATGCTGTTGCTACAGATGACTTGGGGCTATGCCATGTGCTACTGTTCGGTTCCGATACCCCTAGCTCCCATCACCAGCACCGGGGACATTCATTTTTCTGAGTTTCTCGGTCGGTTAGACGACACTGATAACCGTCTTTACCGGCCTTGTTGATGATACGCGGCACGTGACCACTATACGACAGCAGGTTTCGGCGCACCATCGCAGCTCTATATCCTCCCGCGTGTTTTCTGTCTCTGTTGCCCTATTTTGAAACCCAGCGAATTGTTCGAGGACGTCTAAGTGAGCAGTTCTAGGACCATGGAACCATCATATCAAGCTGGTGTTCGCCGACCGGACGTGAAGAAGAAACTTGTCGTAGTGGGTGATGGTGCGCGGGATAGTTTGTTCGTCTTTCGCAACATCATTCAATGATATCATACTAAGGCGGGTGCGGAAAGACGTGTCTCCTCATCGTATACGCGGAAAACAGGTTTCCAGAGGTGCGCATACATCCACACCTACCCTCGGTTCTGGGGCTCAGAGAGCGGCTACTTGGCAGTCCTATGTACCAACGGTATTCGAGAATTACGTGACGCAGATCCAGTTTGAGGGAAAGCTGGTGGAACTGGCACTTTGGGACACCGCAGGACAAGAAGAATACGACCGATTACGACCGCTGAGTTACCCCGAGAGCGACGTGATTCTCATTGTCTTCTCAATCGACTTCCCAGTTAGCCTCGGAAATGTTCAAGATAAGGTTTGCATTTCAGCCCACTTCCTACGATACTTTACATTCCCTGAACTACGGTTTCAAGTGGTATCCTGAGGTAGCACATTTCTGCGAAGGAACACCCCTCATATTGGTTGGCACAAAGATTGACCTACGACGAGACGACCAAACACGACGTATGCTCAGTGCACAGGGGCAGGTACCAGTGTCGACCGAGCAAGGGACTAATGTGGCAAAGGAGATTGGGGCCAAGTACGTTGAATGCTCAGCAAAGACTGGTAACGGTGTCCAGGATGTCTTCAACCTAGCCCTCAAGGAAAGTATGAAGGGTCGTTGGGGAAAGATGGTGAAGCAACGGCGTTGTGTAGTTGTCTAGCTTGATGGCACATGCTCAGAATGGACTGCCACGCTGCTTGCTTAGAGTATTTGTACGTACAGATCTTTCTTGTTATTGCATCCCCGTCACGTTCATAGAAATGCACATTCATGAACAACTTTATTGTTTTTTGAGGTGACAGGACTGGAGCATAGTTGCAACTCTCCAGGAGCGGTAGACTAGCCACAGAAATGCCACGAGGATGACGGTTGCAGTCCCCATCTCGACAGGAACCAAGTTACACTTGGAGGCCACAGGGACTTGAAGCAACGCGTGATGCGACGACGTGCTTGGTACCGAGAAATGTGCCAACGAACCGAGCATGATCGAATTTACTACAGGTGACGTGGAGGAAAGCGCGGAGGATACACTTGCTAAGATCACATCAGAACGTGGGGGGTAACATTCTATACAGTATACGTACCAGAGTGCGGACAAGCCCAGAAACATGTGGGGGAAGATATTGTGATTGATTGGGGCGAAGTCTGAGCCATACCTGGTTCGCCATACCGCGCGTGGACAGGGACGTCTACGGTGACTTGTTTCGAGCGAGCATCGGCAGAAGTGGCATTTATGAGCAGCAGAGAATTGGCAGTTTGATTAAGAGCGAACACGGGGAGCTCCAGGTTTGATTCGCCCCAGAACTCAAAAGAAAGACGGCGGTCGATGAGTTGATATCTGTCAGTGATGATGCTTTGGGGAAATGTATACAACGCAAAGAAAGAGCAGTTCGAATCAGGGGGGTCCAATGCAATTATTGTAGATAGGGTGGAGTGAAATCCGCGGCGCGGTTGGAGGGAATGCGAGATCACTGTCGGGGACATCGAGGACGACGGACGGGGTGTACTCTAGAGTCCAGATACAAGTCCACGACAGGTGGCGAACGCCGGCTCGCTTGCTCGATTAGTAGATGGTACTCGACCCTTCCCAGACAGTAACGCGATGGAAGACCACGATCACATTCAATCCCTTCCTATCGCTTCTGGACAGGAACACCTGCAGCCGCTCGGAATCCTCGACGATATGCAGGCTGCAGATGGCCTCATCGACAATGCCCTCCTCAAGGATCGCGCACACCCCCCGGTCATCTTTGGTGCTGGAGGCCCCATGTATGTCTGGGTCCTGCAAAAATGGAGTTTATTTGTCTCATATAGCGCACATAGGCTGAAGCAGTTTGATGAATCTACTGCATCTAGTCGCAAAGGCTCTCAGGCACCAACCCCTCCACGTTCCGTAGTGGGAATCGGAAACAAAGGTATGTGATCATGAACATCCCTCACGACCAGTCTATCAACAAGTACCACAAGTCGCGAAGCCGGATTACTCTGAAGCTAAGATTGTGCTTGCTATGGTACACTACCCCGCTTGGTCCTATCCCGAGCGCTGACAATGTCGTCCAGGTTGGACTACCGGCGCGGGGAAAGTCATACCTCAGTAATAAGCTCATGCGATATCTTAAGGTTGTCATTCACACACCGTGCACGACTGCTTGCTGAGTTGGTCCCTAGTGGCTAGAATATGAGGTTCAGGTAGACAGGTCTGCAAAGCGCCGGATAGGCACGCACTAATGTTTCTTGCAAGGTTTTCAACGTTGGGCAGCTACGCCGTTCCCGTGCCAGGCAAAAGGCATTACAGTTTGTGCTGATGACCGTTGAACATTCATAAACTCATGTTGTCTATCAGGAGCGGGATCAAAGAGGATCATACAGCGCAATACTTTAGTCACAACAATGTCGAGGCAACGAGGATCCGTGACAAGTTGGCGGAGGATAGTTTAGAGATGCTAATACAGTGGCTGAAAAGGGGCGGCAATGTAGGTATACATGGTGAGATATCTCTTTGTGTCGTTTCGAATGCCCGGCACTGAGTATCGCGCAGATGCTACCAACAGCACACGGAGTCGGCGGCAAGTATCATTCCGTCGCAACCCTTCGCTGAACTTGATGGCATTGCAGAGCTAAACTTGAAGCCCGAGTTGCCAAGGAAAAGGGGATACAAGTCATATTCCTCGAATCCGTTTGCACTGATCCTGCTGTGATAGCGGCTAATGTGGCTCTTAAAGTTTCTTCAGGCGATCCGGATTACAAAGACCTCCCGAGAGAGGTTGCCGAACGTGACTTTATCAAGCGTATCAAGGAGTATGAGGCCGTTTATGAGACCATCACGGAACCCCACCTCTCGTACCTTCAAATAACTAACGTCGGAAACGAGGTCACTCTCTCGCGTATCAATGGGTATTTGCAGAGTCGCATTGCCTTTTACCTCATGAATCTCCACGTGAAGCCCCGGAGTATCTTCTTTTCCAGAGTAAGACCTCCTTCTAGTTTCAACGGAGCGAGCTGAGAACTGGACGTAGCACGGTGAAAGTCAGTTCAACGTCGAGGGAAAGATCGGTGGTGATTCCCCACTATCCGAGCGTGGCCTTCAATATGCCAGAGCACTTCCGGAACTTGTCCGTAAACATATTGGGCACGCGGCATTGACGGTGAGCCCATCTTCCTTCCACCAATGATATTCCGTGTTCATCCCACAAATATCACTACAGGTCTGGACCTCTACTCTTCAACGTACAATTCAGACGGCGCAGGATCTCCCTTATCCTAAATTGACGTGGAAGTCCTTGGATGAATTAGATGCCGGAGTCTGTGATGGAATGACATATGCAGAAATCGAAGTTAGTGAAACTAACCTCCCGGCCCAGGAAATGCCGCTAATCGTTGGTTAGCAAGCATACCCGGACGACTTTGCAAATCGTGACGAAGACAAGTTTAATTACCGTTACAGAGGAGGAGAATCGTACCGCGACGTGGTCGTGCGATTAGAGCCTGTTATCATGGAGCTCGAACGACAAGGAAATATTCTCATCTTTGGCCATCAAGCCATCTTGCGGTGCTTGTAAGCTCTCCTGTATTTATCTCGTTCTTGCCCTTCAAATTAGCCATGGCCTAGATACGCGTATTTTCATGACCTACCACAAGCGGATCTCCCTTACATCAAGATTCCATTGCATACAGTCATCAAGCTGACACCGAAAGCGTACGGTTGTGATGAAGAGAGGTATAAATTTATACCGACATGTTTTACTGTAGCTGATAGTGATCTTCCAGGTATACCTTACCCATAGGGGCAGTAGATACCCATCGACCCAAGCCTAATGCTCTTCAGTCGGAAGTGCCTGTGGCATCTTCTGCACGGGAATATTACGGAAAGCTCGTATAGTGTCTGACTTGCATACATTGATCCTGGATGCTATCACTTCCCTTGCCACCTGAAAGATATCTTGCACACCTGTCCTCAACCGAATTTAGACTAGGTTTATTATTCTTCGAAGTTTCACGGAGAGGCTTCAGAGAGTTCTGGACTCTTCCTAAGCCGGGTTGTTGACTCCAAATGTCTGTCTCCCGGCCCGACCGGACCGACTGTGGTGTCTGACTAGGCCTGAGTCGTCTACATAAGTTACATCCAGTCTATGTCCACAATTTTCTGGCCGCGTGATGTCTTGTATGACGGTTACTTCTATGGTTGGATTATACATCACACAGCGTGTGTGGCTGGCATCCTCAACACAGATACGGTGAGTCAAACCAATCAGACTTACTCGTCCCACTCATGCCAGGCAGCGGGCCGACGCCGACGTAACTCTAGCGAACACCGTCCGGTCGAATGATCTCCGAGGACTTCTTACTTCGTGTGGGACACCTACTGTCCTCGGATATGTTACTTTCTCGTCGTTCCGCTCATCGACTATCCTGAACATCAAGGATCAAGATGCGTCACTGTACTTTCAATCCCATATTCCACAATTTAAAAATTTGACAAGATGTTCAGAATAAGTCCTGTCCGTCTCATATGCTACCACCGTCATGCAAAAAGCTCTATGAGGTTCTATGCCCCTGAAGTTTGTGCACCGAGTCTTACTCCCTTCCGAAACGAAGTAAAGACGCCAATGGAGGTGTCGCTTGCCCACGATTTTACGCGGAGGAGGGACATGAAAGTCGGTGTTCCCGAATACCAACCCGTAGTTGATCTGGTGAGCAGAGTCTAGCTTTTCATGCGCCGTTCCGAACGCCGGGGCACAGTGGAACGCAGCAAAGTCACTCGAAGAAGCTGTGGAAAGCAGTAGAACCCAATCTTCGAAGCGAAACCCAAGTCGAAATATGGACGAAAACTTTGAGCTGCAACGCCACACAGCATCCTCGTCACTCTTCGATGCTTTGGGAGAATACGGCTTCTTGTCAACGTTGAGAAGATTCAGTTTCGCAGGTTCGTAGCTTTCTCATCGACAAGAAAATGGGGTACCTAAACCCCCATCAGTGCGACAAACAGAAGGGCGAGCGACGATGCTGTATCAGCTAACCCAACGGCGGCACTTCCAATCCAATGAACACGTAGCACTCTCGAGTTTCGCCTATAACAGGTATTCCGGTCGTATCTCAGCACTTTCACTCTCGTGTGACCCCATGAAGGCATTATAACAGCATCTGGATAATCTTGAACGATCTGATCATCGGTCTGGCGTTTCGCCAGTTCCTTTGTCAGAATCGTGACGCGCTTAACGCCATGGTAGCTGATGGTCTCGAGGTACGGGCTCCAAGGTTAATAAGAATTTTACCCCTCGCATGTTCATCATCCCCCGATAGAGCACCCTCGCTGTTCGCATTCAACGAGTGTTATTGTGGCTAGATAGCTGGCCTGCAGGGTTGAAACTCAATACGGAGCTGAGTAGATTCTATTCGCATGGGTTCATAGGCCTGATAACACGATGGACGAGTGGGTATTTCGCTTATTCTTTACTCGTGGTTGGCTTACTCCGGCACTACAGAACTTCTTCACCATAGCCTGTCGTTGTTGCCCGCCATCAGTTTCGTCATAGAGACCACCAGCCTTCTCGGCATGACGATGACTCTATCATTGTTCCTAGATTTAATCGGCGTTCTCACTGCTCACCTACATGCTTGTTACTTCATCTCCTCGACAATCTATCGACATGTGCTTTTGCTGATCTGTTCGTTGTGGAACCTCTTCAGAGGTGCGACTCTTACCTTGGCCATGGTTCTGCAACATCTCATTTGATGTGGACCCCGAATTGATAGGCAGACGATATAATACCCTCCGAAATCGTACGGATCCTTGGGACTACGACATTGACCAACTGCTGCTCGGAACGATCTTGTTCACGCTCGCTGCTCACCTATTCCCGACGATCCTAGTTTATTACACGCTTTTCGCACTGGTGAGTTCTCTCTCATGTCAGTACCATGGCATAATCCCGAGTTTCTGGATCAGATGCGGCTCGGAGTAATTATCTTGTATGCCAGCTGTGAGACGTTACTGGCTTTCATGAACCATTTTCCGCTGTTTGCCCTCATGTTGAGGAGCAAAGATCCTCAGAGACTGCCTGGTAAGCGAACTGGGTGACCCCTCTTGTACTACGATTTGACGACGAGGAATCCAGGGGACACGTACCTGCAGGTAAATCACACTGCTCT
The DNA here is from genome assembly GCA_003316205.1 of Boletus bicolor. NCBI lineage: Eukaryota > Fungi > Basidiomycota > Agaricomycetes > Boletales > Boletaceae > Boletus > Boletus bicolor. The sequence goes on from QFEM01003965.1 coordinate 19,666, forward strand.
CGGTTGTACAGTCACGATCGAGGTATGAATTATTTCTTTGTTGATGCACGTCTTGTTGATCTTCGCAGAGCCATCCACTTCCATATGCAATTGTCTTCGCGCAGTATGGTAGGTTTATTGCATTCCTCTCTAACATAGAATTGACACATTCGGCAGCGGGCCTTTGGCGGCGACTTGCGCGACATTACCATCCAATTCGCCTTGGAAAGAGGCTTCTACACGGGCAATCGCTGGACACATTCCCCAAAACATCTAGAGATCCGTCATTGGATTATTCACAGTATTGATCAAGGGGTCCTCGGCGCACGTTCTACGTATCTACTATTGTTGTTCCTGTCGAGATGTCAGGGAGAGCCTTCTTCTACATTTATTGGGACGCTTACTTTGCATCCGCTTCCACTTCGACAAGCTTGCGCTTATGCATTTCTGCCGCACGCCTATTGATATCCAAAACTTCTTGTGTATCTGGGAATCCGATATCCCAATAACTAGGTGGAGTCTTTGGTCTATGCCAGTGATGGCGGTGTCGTGAGATTAGTTGTTTATGTTCTTCTACTCCATCAGTATTTTCCTTGTCGTTGTTTGGTGCATGGAGGCTATAAGGTGTTTTTCGCTTTGTTGGCGTCCGCCAGAGTGGCTGTCGCGAAGCTGGTAATGGCCCAACAGCTTCATAGTACTGGATGCAGGGGATTCAGTCGGCAGAGGATCCTCACCAGGGCCATCGCCACTTACCTCACGACAACATTCACAATCACCCCCAAGCATATGCTTTCGTTCTTCCCGATTGCGAACGACAGCATCGTACTGAAAATCCACACCATCATTTCTGTCTTTGCGAATAGAAAACCTGGAGTTAATCGTGTCCATTGCCGACCTAGATGGTATGGCGTCATGATGTGTTAACGGATTGCCCATAAAACACACACGGGACTTGTGCGTATCTTCCTCTGCCTTTGCGAGGCTCGGTCAATGGAATCAACCGAGAGGGCTCTGCCTTACACGACGTCTCTGCAAACGGTTCTCAGTTTAATGCAGTTCCGACAAAAAATGAAGCCAGCCCACCAATGTTATTAACAAGTATTGAGGATTTATCATCACAGCTAGTAGACTGTGGCACCGGAAACGGGTCTTTGTTGCTGCCGGGAGATGGCGAAAGAACCTTGTGTGAGGATTCACCGTGATACGATTTTCGGCGCTGGCGCCTGGATGCCGCTGTTATCGGAGGAGAATGAGGAAGACCGAGTTTTACACCACGAACGGACTCTTGTTTATGCTTTGTTTCATGGTCATTTTCTCCTGCATGCTCCAGATTCGGCCCAAACTCTTCAAACTGTTTTCGCTTTCCAAGCGCTGATGCGCGCGTATAGGCATCTAATTCGCCACTTTTGAGAAATGACTTGACGTGGTCGTCCGTCTCAATGTCTCGAAACAGCCACCGCTTGAAGTCTCGCCATTTCTTGTAGTCGGCCTTGTAACGTTCTGCGGCCCGGTTCTTGGCTTCCAGGAGCGTGTCATACCGAACACCGAGTAAGTCGAGCTCTGCCTGAAGGTTGGCGATTTGAGAGCGTAGACATGTTGTGTCTGTGGGTGGTTCCATTAGGTTTCCATGTGATCCGAGTGTGCGCAAATTTCCTTGGTCCTAGACCAGGACAAGTGCGGCGCGAATGAAATGATCGGTGATTGTCACGTGATCGCGTCTTCAGTATCAGATGAGGTCAAGCCGGGCCGTCGTCCGAGTCGCTGCCAGATGTATGTACCTCGTAACCAGACTGCTTTATTATTTGTTTCGTTCCGACATCTCGTTTGATACCGATATTTATTCATACCTGGCTGGGGCCCAAGGGCCATTTAAAAGACTTGTTCGTTAGGGTAGCGCACTTTCTCAGCTCGTTCCCCCCCGAACTACGCTGACAACTTTAATCTCACTGTGCATTACCGAGTCAGGTACCTATCAATATACCTTGTTCCCCCCGAACTACGCTGAGGTCATTGCCACATTAGCTCTGCGCTCATATTCTTTGTCAGAACGGGTGAAAAATGGAATGCTTATCGTCGAGCAACGGTGTACGAGTTCCTGGAATAGTGCACGTGAGTCCACTCATTCCGACATTATGCCTATTTGGTATTCTTGTTTTGTGAGGAACGTTCGTTCTGCGCGGATTCGGAGTGCAGCAGAGACAGGCATTGCCACGAACCAGACGTAAAGCCTGCGAGCCGAGCTCGACGACAAAGAGCAAACGGAGGAATCATCATTCTATGTAACGGTTATCCCATCATTCCAGCTAGATCGTTTTCAGGTGTTAGTGCACATAATTGTCTCACGGGCTAGTCGGATGCCGCTTTTGTTGCCGGTTCGCCGAATTCAAAACATGGACTCATCTGCGCTTTGCCTGTGAATTGACAAAATTGATCCTGCATTCTATCCTCTCTACACCCTCGTAGCAAATAACATGGTAGTTACTCCAGTTCCTCTGCCAGCTAAGATCGACTACGCGGTCCAGTCCGTACCTGTACCTGGAACCAAACGGCCTGGTCAGACTGGTACGCTTCCTTCTCTGAGCCGTCTCCCAAACATCTTTGGTTAATCCTCCACACAGCGCACTATCGGAATGGTGATTATACTCGCACAATATGAAACGTTAACACTCTGACGAAATCGTAGCCTTGTTTGGATTGTATGATGCCAGCACGCCTCAGATTCTCAAAACCCTACCGGAGGTTTTTGACAATGGTTACTGCCAGAATCCAGACGCCAGACTTCTTGGCCACAGACCCCTCATTTCTACCCAGCCATTGAAGTTCGGACCGTATGTATGGCAGACCTACAAGCAAGTGGATGCCAGGAGACGCAAAATCGGTAGCGCGTTGTATGAACTCTTCAAGTCGGGAGTCCTCAAGGCAGAGGACCTGGAGACGGTCGGCATCTGGTCACAGAATCGACCAGGTAAGGGATAAGCGGGTGCTCGGGAACAATGGTACACTGACGAAAATCAGAGTGGCAAATCGTTGAACTTGCTCTACATGCCTACGGCAAAGTCGGCGTCAGCCTGTATGATACCCTGGGAATAGATTCAGTTGGTGAGGACGGAATTCCTTGATGAATGTGTCTTATAGGCTTACATTTCGTAGACTTCATGTACGGTGCTCTAGAGGATTGACTATCACTGAACTAATCCGTGCTATAGTATCAACCAGTCTTCACTCTCCATCGTATTCACGACCCCAGACCACATACCGACGCTTCTCAGGATGTCTTCGAAAATTCCTGTTTTGAAGATGATCGTCTCGTTTGACCCCCTAGACAAGCAAATACGCCACGCGCTTGTTTTGTGGGGCGAAACTGTTGGCGTGCAGATAAAGGACTTGAGCGAGAGTGCGCTTATTCTGTTCCTTAGCCATTCAATTACTCAATGTTCGGCCTTCAGTTGAAAGTTTCGGTGAAGCACATCTCATGGACCCTCTTCCCGCGTCGGTGGACCAGATTGCATCATTGTGTTACACTTCTGTATGCCTCTCCTGATTGCTCACGGGATCTTGCCCTGACGCCTGGCTTTACCAGGGAACTACAAACCGTCCCAAAGGTGATAGATTTTCCTGGAATTTGATTATTTTCCTTGTTGACATCCTCGCAGGAGCTGTTCTCACTCATGGAAACCTCGCAACCTCGACGAATTCAAACATGTTTGGCTCCCACTATCCTTCGAATTTCGGTGTTCTATCGTATCTTCCCTTGGCCCACATATACGAGGTCATTACAGCGCTTCTATACCACATAACCTCTGTCTCATGAATTCATTTCAGCGGGTAGTGGAATTGACAACCATCGCTATCGGTGGTTGTATCGGATATTTTACTGGAGATCCCCTGAGACTTCTTGAAGATGCACAATTCCTAAAGCCTCATTTCTTCCCAGCTGTCCCACGTGTTCTCAACCGGGTATACCAATCAGCGATGGCTGCCGGCAATGTACCAGGTCTGAAGGGAGCGATATTCAGAATGGCTGTTAGAACCAAACTGGATCAGTTGCACGCAACCGGTATCAAGACGCACCCACTATGGGACTATCTGGTATTTAGCAAGGTTCGTAATATTCTGGGATATAGATATTCGCACAGATACGACCCTTTATGAAGATTCGAGCCGTTCTCGGTGGCAATGTGACACTAGTCAGCACGGGTTCGGCTCCGATCCGTGCAGAGGTGATCGACTTCTTGAAGATCGCTCTTCTCTGTGAAGTCATTGAAGGTACTCATTCTACTTTTCCATCTCCGAGCATCTCTCATTCCTTTTCGTTCTTCAGGGTGGGTCTGAGATCTTTGGTTGGATGTAGAAGGTTAATGTTTCTCTCAGATATGGAATGACGGAGAACTGCGGTACTTGCGCACACACTATTGAAAATGACCCCACTTCTGGTGGTACCATTGGGCCCCCTCAAGCCGTCAATGAATTAAAACTTGTTGATGTGCCTGCAATGAACTACACATCCGAGGACAAGCCCAACCCTCGTGGAGAGCTTTGTGTCCGTGGCACAAACTGCTTCATTGGATATTACCAAGGTACGTACCTAAACTTCCGTGTGACCGCAAATTCATCTGGCATCAGATGAGAAAAACACCTATGATACTTTGAAGGATGGGTGGATACACACAGGTGATGTTGCAGAAGTCGATAGCCAAGGCCGCTTCAGGATCATTGACAGAGTCAAGGTGTGTACTCCCTTCTCGCACCACGATGTACTGATACATTGTTTACTCGTTGCAGAACATCATGAAGCTCGCACAAGGCGAGTACGTCGCACTCGAGAAAATCGAGAACACGTATAGTTCTTGCCCAATCGTACAACAAATCTATGTGCATGGCGACTCCTTGCAGTCCTACCTCCTCGCTGTCGTGATCCCCGACCCTGTCGTCCTCGCACCCTTGGTGTCTGCGATATTTGGGAGGAAGATCACTGCTGATGATATCAAAGCACTCAAGGAGGCAGTGAAAGATCCCCGGGTGATCCAGGAGGTCCTCGAGTTGCTCAACGAGGAAGCAACGAAGAATCGACTTGTTGGGTAGGGATTATCCGCGCACGCTTTCTCCGTCCGATTACTGATTGATCGGTTCTTCCTTTCCCTCTAGGTTTGAGTTCGTGAAACGTGTTCATTTGAGTATGGACCCTTTCAGTGTCGAGGAAAATACGTTGACACCGACGTTTAAACTGCGTCGCAAGGACGCCTACGCCAAATACAAGGCTGAACTCGACGCGCTCTACGCACTTGGCGACTTGAACGGTGAACCAAGCAAATTGTAATCCTTTGAATCCTGTAATGGTTGGAATGGATGGTCGAACCCGGCACAAATTATCCTTCATTGTCCCCACAACTTATTTCTTAGCATATCTATTCGAATGTAACCCGATGTGAAACGACGGGAGTATTGGACATTTTCGGTCGACAAACACCATAGTCTGCTGTACATGACGATATAGGTAGAGATGAAGATGCTGGCAAAGCAAAGGATATGATGGAAAGAGTGAGGCAGAATAATACAAATTGTTGGCTGTTGAAGAGATGTCGTGAGATGATGACTTGCATGAGCAGGGTGATCACTGGACGTTTTTCTTGCTATGAAGCGAGATTTTGCGAGAAATGGTCATACTGAAGTATGAGAGGGAAGCCATGATGACAACCCATAGATACCCTCCAAGGAGATTGTTATCGATGGACAAGGCATACAGGGAGCTAAGCGCAAAGAATGAGCGCGTGCCAAGGTCATTTAGGAGATCGTGGTGTCCTACCTGACCAGGAACGGGGCGAACGAACGCGCTGAGCACATAGCAAACTGAACAATGCCGTTTGATTGACCTAAAGATGCCGGTGAAGGGGCGTTTTCCTTGATGAGAATCATGCTCAAACTTTTCCAGATCATCAGCCACCGCTTCCAAGATACAACGAAAAAACAACTGACGAGTATGCCAGAGAAGCGACTCTTGAAATCGCGAGGACGATCGCGATGCCGGTCCAGAGAATAGCAGTAGTATAAGCGTCCAGCTGACCAATTTCTTCATCGAGACCGTGGCGCACGATGGCGTTCAAAATAGGGAGTGCCATATAAGTGAATGGCCACAACCCCATACAGAAGTTGTACATCTTCGCACAATCAAATCTGCGCAGCAAATATGACATGATGAAGGCCTGGATGGTAGCTGATATAATGCCGGAAGCTGCTAATGAATAACCAATTTGTGATGCCTAAGTAGTGAAAGAAGTCATTGTCGCCCAAGAAACGAACCGGAGCTAACTCACGGAGAAAGCTAGCCCACCACTGTGAACGGGAGAATAACAAAACAAGACAAACACGACATCAAAGGCCGTTGCAAGGAAGCTAAGAGCAAAGCCGGACATTGCCAATGCCCATATGATTGGCAAAGATAACAGTTGCCTCAAATCCATGGGCTCGTCAGGGGACGAATCCGCATTCCGTACACCATCTGATACAGAAGGGTGCTTCTCACCGCTCCGCTTACGTTTTCCGGGAAGGGTCTGTATAATGGAGATGGTCAGCAGGACTAGGGACAATGAGAGTCAGGTGACGTGCACCTCCTCTAGGAAGGCGTAGCCGAGGACGACGCCAATGATAGCAATGATACCTGCGATGAGGCAGGGGAGAAAATAGGGGTATTCCCTCCAGAATGGGTAATCAAATATTTGTGGGTATGTATCAGCGGGATGTGAAAATGATCCGCCGATCAGCGGGCTAGATATGACGGGAGGAGATGAATGGCAGTACTTTAATCCGGGATCAGTGAACCCACCCAACGATGGAACCTAGAGGGTAGATAAGACCGTAGATGGGGAATACAGCGGCCTGGTTGCTGGCATCGGTAATTTCGCCAAGCACTGAATGGATGACGGCGATGTTCCCAGAAGATAGCCCTCCTGTTGACGTATTAGCAAGGAGGGCAAGGAGGGACAGAGGGACCGACCGATGCATCGGGCAATGAGAACTGTTGCCAGCGATTTTGACAGTCCGAACATCAGTGTGGTAGCCGCGGTGCCCAGGATACCCACGAGTACGACTGGACGACGTCCGATGACGTCTAAGGGGAAATTGAGCGCACGAAGAGCGGGTTGGGAAGGAAGTAAACGAACCAGATAGGCGAGCCCACTGATAAATGGAAGTAAGTTGGGCGATTGCAAAGGCACTCTCCTGAGGAAAGTGAGGAAGATGGTTGATGCACAGATGGGAATGCAGCGTACAACAAGCCCGCTGTAAAAACCGATGCGGGAAGGGTCGTCGGTGAGGTGGAGATCGCTCATGAACTCATTCACGTAGGGAAAGAGCTGGGTGAACGCGATTGGTTCGACGAGCCTGACGGTGCAGAGTGCTGCAAGTTGGGCCTTTGGAATGGGAGTAGGCGCGGGCTCAGCCGGTGCCTGTGCCTCGACATTGCGGTCGTGAAGGAGGGGACATGTTTCGTCGAGAGGGCAGTCGACACTGGCGGAGGACATGGGAGGGGAGGATGACAAGGGGAAGGAAGAGGGTGTGAACCCGCTGCGCTTTTATCTCCGTCGACACGAAAAAACCATTGACTTGGACCTGACTTGGTTTACGTCTTGGGGTGGAGAGAAAGTAGACGCGAGATAGGGGCACTTCCATAAATGGACCACTCAGCAACGGGACATGTCATGGCCAAATATTAACAAACACGAGTACGTCGCCGTGGATGTTGTCGAGACTGTCTCGCCTAGTCCAAGCTCGACGCACCTGGCAGTGAGCACGCCTCTCTTTACTTATCACGATAACTACATAACTACGTCTCATTGGCTATTGTCAAGATGAATCTTAATGTCAATGATAATCCACTCCTCGTCGCACCCAGACCTGTCCGACTCACCGCTGCTTATCCCCACTTTACCCGTTCTCTCAGGATTGCCCCTCCCCCGCCTGACAGACCATCCGATGAGGCAGAAAACACGGACGATTCAAAGCACACATCTCGCATCCAGTCCGTACAGCCCCCAGATAAGGACCCCTCCTCCCCCCGTGCCTCTCCCCGGTAAGTCTCCCTCCCCCCCC
>QFEM01003967.1:0-21098 GCA_003316205.1 Boletus bicolor
CCTCAGTCTATGTAATTATTATAGGTGTTTCATTTTGGGCTTTGCCAAGGTTGCATGCCCCTTGAACAATCTTACCAAGAAAGATGTTCTGTTCACATGGGGTCATAGCCAGCAAGCGGCATTCGAACCTTTAAAAAAGAAGTTTACCACAGCCCCTCTTCTCACTTATCCTAATCAGGATCAGGAGGTTCAGGTTGAAACAGATGCCTCAGATATTGCTACAGGAGCTGTGCTCTCTACTTTATGCAGTGATGGTAACTGGAGGCCAATTGCCTTCATTTCTCATTCCTTTGATAGCACTGAGTGCAACTATCCTATTTATGACAAAGAATTGCTTGCAGTGATTCAGGCACTGGAAGAGTAGCATCACTATCTTATTGGTTGGGAAAGATTTGAGATCTGGACCGATCACAAGAACCTGGAGTACTAGAAGAAGCTGCAAACTCTTAGCGGTTGGCAAGCCTGTTGGCATGCTGTTCCCCAGGAATTCAATTATGTATTTATTTACAAACCTGGTTCTTCAAATGGTCGGGCTGATGCACTCTCCCATTGCCCAGACCATGGAGAGGCTCTGCAGGACCATAATGCCAATATCATGGTCTTGCCTCCTTCTGTTTTCATTAATTCTGTTGCTCTTTCTTCGGACTTTTATTCAGAATTGGAATCTGAGTCTGCCTCCATGAGGTGGACATGGTGAATGATTTCCTTTTTGATTCTTCTATGAACATTTTCAAAAATGACAAAAACAAAGTTTTTGTTCCTCCTTCCTTACGTACTCATCTTCTCACTTTATGTCACAATTCTCCCATTGCTGGTCACAGTGGTCATGCCAAAACCATTCATACCCTCACTTGTTATTTCTCATGGCCTGGTGTCACAAAGGATGTTAAAATTTATGTAGATAGCTGCCAAGTGTGCGCGCTCATGAAGGGTAAGCAAAAGGCACTGGCAGGAAAACTCATTCCTCTTCCTGCTGCAAAGCATCCTTGGGAAGATCTTTCAGTTGATTTCATCACAGGTTTACCCAAATCACATTCTCTTACAGCTATTTGCATTGTAGTTGATTGCTTCTCCAAAGAAGTGGTTTGCATTCCCACATATAACACTTGCTCTTCTGCGGACTTAGCAGTTTTATTTAGAGATCATGTATGGTATACACACAAACTCCCCTTCTCTCTTGTTTCAGATCATGGACCCTAATTCGTGTCTGTCTTCACCCAGGAGTTATGTAAGCTCCTCGGAATCCATCAAAAGATTTCTACTGCCTATCACACCCAAATCAATGGGCAAACAGAGCATGTTAATAGAGATCTAGAACAAGATCTTCACACTTATGTAGGAGAGAAGCAGCACGAATGGGCGGATTGGTTGAAAATGGCTCAATTCTCCCACAACAATACCGTAACAACAGCCACTGGTTCTATTCCTTTCAATGTTACACGTAATTACACCCCACACATGGGTTTTGAAGGGAAACTAGCAGGCTTTGTGGGAGAAGTAGGTCATTCTCACAAGGAGATAGAAGTGGTGTTAGAAGAAACACACAATAGAATGATTGCCACTTTAGAAAAAAGACATTCAGAGGCACTCAAATATTCCATCAGTCAGCAGGTCTGGTTATCAACTGACAAACTTAACCTTCCATACACAGCGAAGAAATTAACCCAAAAATGAATTGAACCCTATGTCATTTCCACAGTCCTTCCCAACACCGTTACCCTGAAACTTTCCCATACCATGCGAATTCATTCCATGGTTAATATATCTCATATCAAACCCTATCAGAAAACATTACCTAGACAGCCCAAAGTCTGTCCTGACGCCATTGAGATATATCAAGAAGGGGAAGAACAATTCGAGATTGAGTTTATTGCTGCCTTGCATTTGAAGAATAGGAAGTTGGAATACCTGGTGCATTGGAGAGGGTACAATGAAACAGATTGTACATGGGAATTGGCTGACATTATCAATACCGCCCCTTTGGCTGTCACCGACTTCCACAAAAAGAATTCTTTCGCTTCTTGCAAACTCCATGGATTTACCACTTCCTCATTCACCTCCCTTTTCTCTCCTTACTAAAACCTTACCAAAACCATTCCTTCCACAGGTTGTCTGGAATTTGAGTCTTAAAAAGAGGGTAGTGTTATGATATGAACATTTTCAAACATTTTCAAACTTGTCCTCCTTTCTTTTCCAGTCACGTGATCTGTGCACATGACTGTGCAAACCAGCACATGATTAGGTCTAGAACCAATGATGTCATACCTCATGATACCCATGACCTTTTAATTTCCACTCTTCTCACACAGCCCTGTTTAATTTCTGTCCTTCTTCCCATGCCTTGCTTCTTCTATTAGTCTATCTATGGTAGTTTCTCTCACACACAGCATGGTCTGTGCACACACCTGTATAGTATATAAGCTAGTACTTTGCGACTGGATCCCCAGTCTAATCCATTTGTTCATTTGCTCTACTGGTTATTGCCTGGTGGACTTGTTCCCCTTGTAGGCCTGCATTGGATGGACTAAGACTACCTTCCTCCTCTACTCTCATGCACCTCATCTCTATATTCACCAGGACTCATGTAGCCTGAAAAGTGTTGAGCCTTGTGGTGTTCCCATCATTTTCGATAGGTTCATTACAGCGCTCATACAATCCAATGGAATGGCCAGACCATCTCCCCTGAACAATTTTCTCAACTCTGCGCTTTGATGAACACAGCTGAAACCTTGGAGCAGGTTCAGGAGGAACCACCAAAGGTAGAAAAGTTGGACTCAGAATCAGGTTTTTAGTCAGTACAGTAGAAACTAGCCAATCTCCTGTACCATTACCTACTGTAAGTCATTGCTGTCTTCGAATTGATATACAATTTTGATACATAATAATGAGGCTGAAACCAACAATAAGACCCGAGTGAATCTCCTAACTCCGACTTTAGATGTCATCAGAGCAAAAAAGGGAATACCACTTCCTGTGCAAGGATCGCTGGGTGTGGCCAGGTATGATCTGTATGCCACAGAAGACATGGTAGTTCCCACCCATGGATACGCCCTGATATCAACCAGACTATCTATGAAAATCCCACTGGGCCATTATGGCTGGATCTCCCCAAGAAGTGGGTTAGCTATAAAAAAAAAGCTAACAATAGGAGCTGGCATGATCAATAGTGACTATCGAGGAGAAGTCAAAATCCTCCTGTTCAACTTGTCAGGAGAGGAATTTGTGGTGAAAGCTGGGGAGTGAATAGCACAACTGATCCTCAAGAAAATCTCAACACTGCCAGTCAGAGAGGTGAAGTCCCTCAACGAGACCAAACAAGTGGACAAAGAGTTCAGAAGCACCAGAACTTCTTCAATAGGTAGTCCGAAGACTGCACCACAGTCTCTTACCAAGAATTGAAGAAGCTGGAGTTCCAACCACTACTGGATGAACATGGTTGACCCCTGGACCATCTGATGGATGAAAACACAAGCAGAGAATCCGGATACTGCAAGGAATCTCAGACATCTGAGATCCTTCATCCATGAGTCCAGAAAAGCCAAAGTTACCCCCAATCTACTCACAGATCTAAAACAGATGAGCGACTCCGATGCACACTGGATCTTGAGGGATCTGCAAAAGCCCCCCAAGTATAAGAAGGCATTGGTCAGAAAGGAGCGAAACTCCCTCCAGGTACCTGCAACCCTGCAGATGTCCGATGGCACCAGCATAGAAGTCAAAGCACTAATAGACTCTGGCTGCACAGGATCTTTGATCCATGAAAAGTTTGTAGCTGAGAAGGGGGTAGTAACTCACAACCTCTGCCCAATGGCAGTCTATAATGCCAATGGATCCTTAAATACCTCAGGAAAAATCAAGAAATTTGTCATCATTGAAATGCAGATCAAGGATCACAAGGAACAAATAGCTCTTGCAGTGACAAACCTTGGTTCCAATACAGTCTTCTTAGGGTACAACTGGCTGAAAGCCCACAACCCTAGCATCAATTGGAAAACCGGATGGATGTCCTTCCAATGCGAAGAGGACCACATGCCACAGCTGGAAAGTTGCAATGACAATGATGACAAAGACACCGATTTCCATCCACACAATGGAGACCGGCTGTTTAAACTCAACACAGAGAGTTATCTCTGAAACACCGCAACTGATATAGCTGCAAGGGATTTCATGACAAAAAAAAAGAAGACCTTTGAGGAAGCAGCCCCTCAATATGTCCATGACTACACAGATGTATTTGCCAAGGAATGTTTTGATGAGCTACCCCCGAGACATCCTTAGAATCATGCCATTGAACTCCTCCCAGGAAACCACATGGTAGACTGCAAGGTCTATCTGTTAAACCCCAGAGAACAAGAGAAGTTAGATAAGTTCCTCAAAGAGAATCTGAAGTCGGGACACATCCACCCCTCCAAATCCCCATTCACCTCCACCTTCTTCTTCATCAAAAATAAGGATGGCTGCCTTCGCCCAGTACAGGATTAGTGGAAGCTAAATGAAGTCACCCAATGCAACCGGTATCCACTACCCCTAATTGCTGAATTGGTAGATAAACTCAAATCTGCCAAATACTATACCAAATTTGACATGTGGTGGGGATATAATAACGTGTGAATGGCAGAAGGAGATGAATAGAAGGCCACATTCTGAACAAATTGGGGTCTTTTCGGACCCCTGGTTATGTTTTTCAGATTATGCAACTCCCCGGCCACCTTTCAGACAATAATGAACTCCCTCTTTCAGGATCTAATCAACTGTGGAGTCATGGTAGTCTATATTGACAATATGATGATCTTCACGAAAACCCTAGAGGAACATTGTAAGGTGGTACACGAGGTACTACAAATACTGAGGGACAGCCACCTGTATCTACATCACAACAAATGTGACTTTGAGGTCAAAGAGACTGAGTTCCTTGGATTGGTGGTATCTCAAAATGAAATCAAGATGGACCAAAAGAAGGTAGCAGCAATTGAAGATTGGCTGGTTTCAACTTCAAAGAAGATCCTGAGAGGATTCTTGGGGTTCCTGAACTTCTACTGACATTTCATTAAGAACTTCGCTCAGATTGTGCAACCCTTAAGTGTGCTCATGTTGGTAAAAAAGGACTTCGATTGGTCACCAGCTTGCCAGCAAGCCTTCGAACAACTCAAGGAGATGGTGTCTACAGTACCCACCCCAGCCATGCCCACCAACAATGACCCCTTCTGTATCAAGACAGACAGATTGGGAATCAGAATCGGAGCAGTGCTGTTGCAATGCCAAGAAGGAGTGTGGCACCCAATTGCATTCATTTCCAGGTCACTCAATGACATGGAGCACAATTATCATGCCACAGACCTAGAAATGTTAGCGGTCATCTTCACACTCAAAGAATGGCAACAATATCTCCTTGAAGGTGTCCATCCCATTGAGGTGTTAATGGATCACAAGAACCTCGAGTTCTTCCGTAAACCCCAAGATCTCTCCTGCCGTCAAGCAAGATGGCAACAAATTGTCCAGGAATATAAGCTATCATTCAGCTATAGACTGGGCAAGACAAACCCAGCTGACCCTTTGTCCAGGAGGCCAGATTATTAGAAGGGGGTGAACACCAACAATCAGCAGCAAATTCTATTACCAGACTCTCTTTTCATGAAAGCGGTAGCCTCTTCAAGCATCCTTGATCACATTAAAAAGCTACAGTACAAACTAGAATGCTTTGCAAAGGAAGGATTGAAGAAACTGGAGTTACACTAGATAAAGAAGGATGATCTCATCAGATGGAAAGATCTCATCTACATCCCAAACAACGCCAAACTCTGCGAGGAAGTCATCAGGACCAACCATGACCACCCTATATCAGGACATCCCAGTGTGTGAAGAACTCATGACCTAATCATGAGCAAGTACTACTGGCCCACCCTGCGGAAAGATGTAGAAGAGTACATAAAGGGATGTGACATGTGTCAGAAGGTGAAGCCAAAACCATGCTGACGCAAACATCACTACATCCAAATGAGATCCCCTCAACCCTCTGGGAGATCATTTCAGTAGATCTAATCAGACCACTGCCACAATCACAGGGGAAGAATGCCATCCTCGTGGTTGTAGATCGATTCTCCAAGATGATCCATCTCATTCCCACCACTGATACAGTCACCTCCCAAGGAGTCGCCATGCTGTTCAGGGACCATGTGTTCAAACTGCATGGAGTGCCCAGGAAGGTGATATCAAATTGGAGTACCCAATTTGTCTCATCATTCATGCGGGACCTATACACCCTACTCCAGATCGAAGTCAATCTGTCCATAGCCTACCACCCACAGACAGACAGACAGACAGAACAGATCAATCAAGAAGTAGAGAAGTACCTCCAGGTCTATGTAAACCACTGCCAAACCGATTGGACTGATTGGCTCCTCATAGCTGAGTTCGCCCACAACTCACAAACTTCCAGGACACCAGCACCTCCCCCTTCATACTCAATTTTGGACAACAACTGGTAATACCCACAAGGAAGGCTGAAGTTTGAAATGAGTCCACAATGGAATTTGTAGAGAGGATGAAGTCGAGCTTCGAAGTAGTGCAAAAAGCATTAGAGAAAGCAGTAGAATTGATGAAGATGTCTCACGACAAGGGAGCCTGTAAGATCATCGAATACTCCATGGATCAACAAGTTCTACTTGAGGCAAAGAACATCAAAACTAATCAAGCCATGAAGAAATTCAACAACAAACAATACAGCTCCTTCAAGGTGAGAGCAAAAGTCAGCATAGCAGCTCATGAGTTAGAGTTGCCAAAGACTTCGAAAGGGATCCATCTGGTGTTTAACGAATCACTCCTCACCCCCTACGTCACTGGATCCTATCCATCCCAAACCAGACCAAAATCCCCACCCCCAGTCATCGTGCAACAAGAAGAAGAGTACAAAGTAGAGGAGATCGTAGATTTCTGACAGAAGCAGAATAAAACCAAGTACTTGGTGCACTGGAAAGGGTATTCCCGAGAAGAACATACTTGGGAATCCAAATCCAATGTTACTCATGTCATCAAGAAAATCGAAGATTTTCATCAGAAACACTCAAAAGCTGTTTAGGCTGTTGTAGCTGTGGTACATGCTCCAGCTGAACCATGCGACTGCTCCCTTTGTACCAAAAACACTCCACTCTTCTCTGACACCAGCTTTAAGACCTTCACTGCCTCGCTCAATCACCTCCCCAACTCACTCTTCAAAATTCCTCTGCCCAACTCTAACCCAATTGTCAACAGTATTCTGGTTGACTGGGAGTTCAACCCCTGAGAAGGGGGTTATGAAACAATAATGCGAAATTTCCCCCTATCTTCCCTTATCTTATCTTATCTCCTTATCTAATCTTATCAAGATCCTTCCAGAATGTTCCATCTATGATATTATCTTACATAATCTTCCAGAACATTCTGTTTTCCAGGCCTGCCCTAAAGCAGTCCAGTAATATAAGTAGTTGATCCAACTCATGTACTCATTAAGTTTGGAATTCCATTTCTTTAGGCTCAATATCACACTTAGTGACTAAGTCTCTTCTGTGGTCTTTTCAGCAGGGCTCTGAAAGTGTTCAGGAATGAGTGATTTATTTGCCTCCATTCTTTAGATTATGGTATAATATTGACATCTTTCTATCCTAAAGTTCTACCTTGAAAATGTCCAACACCTTCACAGATCTCCCTTGTTTTAATGGCACTAACTACCAATGTTGGCGAGTTGACATGTATGCCTTCCTCCGTTCTCAAGGTGTCTGAATAGTCTTCTGCACTGAAATGTCCTGGCCATGTCTGGGACAAAGCTAGCAAAAATATCGTCGTCAATAACTCTACTGCCATCAAAGCCTGGAATGAAAAGGACAACAAGGCAACAGGCTTTGTTTGACTTAAGATGGAGCATCACATCTCCTCTCGATACCCCAATAATCTGAATTCTAAATAGATCTACATATGACAGACTTGAAATTGACTTTGCTACTCCCTCCATTGCCTCCACTTTGCAGAATTCTGGACTCTCCTCAATCTCACCATACCAGAAAACACTCACCCTGCTCCCACCTTCTCCAAGATCTACACCCAGTTTGCATGACTTCAGAAGTTGAAGTATTCTATTGATCAAAAAATCCAGATACTGTAATGCTAGTTCTCTTGAAGATTCTGCGTTATGTGGATATTCTGTCTACTATAATGAACCAAGCATTTTTAGGTGACACATCCACTAGAAAAGGGAAGGAGAAGGCTTCTGGAGTCTCATTAGTAATGGAGTTGGAGAAGCTTGTCGTCACTGCCTGGCAGCAACATTCATCCTGACGTGGACATGCTGCAGCTGGTGTGCAAGTGCACAAGGTTTCTGCTGTAAAACAGAAAGGAGAAGATCCCCAGTTTTCACAGCAGCAGCAGGGTGGCTTGCAGCAACAGCAGTTGCAAGGTCAAGGAAACACCTAGCAGGGCAAGAACAAGAAGAAGCATGGTAAGTGCTCTCAGGCTGGATAGGAGAAACAAAAGCAGCACAAAGAAGTGCATTTAGCTGATGAGTCAGCCACTGCCTCCTTTGTCTTCTCCACCACCAACATACTTTCTCCCACCGGCAAACCTACCTTCTCCACCATGGTTGATCCCTGTCAACTTGCCCATACAACTGGTGTGATGTCATATGGTCCCCCTGTGTTCCCACACATGCAGAACATGATATCTTTGGTGCATCACTTAGGTATAATGCCCACTTGCAAAACTGTTCACACCTTGGACCTGGTAGCAAACCATCATCTTCTCATCCCCATACCCTGGCAGCCTACATCAGCACCTGTCATTGCTACTTCCACAGCTGATGACTCAACCATTGGCACATTCATCATTCCTCCTTGAGAATATAGCATTTCACCTTTCTTCCATGATGACCTGGCTAGTTGCATGGGAGTTTCCAACTAGAGTGAATCAGGCTTCAAACAGCTCAATCAATACATCACCCATCTGTCCCTTATCAGACCAAGCAAGATACCTCTTGAGGAACGCCTCAAGGATATCTCCACCAGTGCCCAGAAGTCCTGAATGGATATCAACAATGAAGACATGGTTTCTCTCAGGAAAAAGTACTATGATGAGTACCTGGGAGATGTAGGAGAATTCAGGTTCAGTTTTGAACAATGGTCAGTCAATTCTCACCTACCCAACTCAGACACTGATGTGTGATACTCTTCACCACAAAAACACATGTTGTATACTTATTTGTCTGTTGTAGATAGTGAATGGCCAATACTACCTTGTTACCCTTCCACACTATGTGATAACAGCAATAAGTCCTCAAGCAAAGGTAAAAAGTGTGAACATGACCACTCTGGTCCACCTCCAGACCTATGGCTACTTGATTCAGAAGCTTCAGTTCACTTTACTTATAACCTCAAGGACTTTGTTGAGTGCGCCAAATACAAGCAGCCTTGATTCTTGCAAACTGCAAATGGAAAAGCACCTATTGTATGTGCATCTTCCCAATGAGACATGAAAGGGCATGCTGTAGCCCAAATTGCAGCTTATGGTTTACCTAGGCATTGCAGCTGGGAGTTTGCAGAACTATCTGTTCATGCAACCTAATAACTCCTTACATACTGCAGCATATGCCATATTTGATGAGAACCTGTTTCCCAGGTACTCAGGAGCTAGGCCTCACAAGTCTATCAGTCACGCTCCAAGGAAATCTCACTCTACAAAGGAATATCCCTCTGATACATCTGATTCAGAGGATGATACAGCACCAGTCCCACCACTTACACAACCTGAGCAACCTCATATGCCAGTTTGCAAACCAACTCCACCACCACCTCCAGTTACACCCCCTCAAGCTTTGAGATCACCTCCTGCCAGTCATCCAGCATTGCCTCCTCATTGTAAGCAAATTCATCACCCCCTTACTCGACCTGGAAATGTTTATGGCGAAAAGCACCACCCTACAGAGCAAGTCAAGGACATCGAGAAGGCTTCCACTTGGAAGAAATTGGTTGGTGAAGAGAAAAAAAAGGCACCAGAGACTCCTATTGTCTCTGGTGGCCTCTCTCCATCACCTACTCCTTCTGAAGATGATGTTGAGCAGATCACCAGTGAAGGGGGAGATGCTTTTATTAATTTTCTCTGTTCTTACACAATTCCATTCATGCAATCATCTAATTCTCTCAATTATCAGGAATGGTCCCTTCAGAACATTAATAAATTACCTGCAGCAGAACAATCTATATGGTGGAAGGCCTGTGCCACTGAGCTTGAAATGCTCAAGCAACATAAGGTTTGGGAAATAGTTGATCACCCTGGTAATCACAAAGTTATCAAAAATTGATGGGTCTTTGATGTCAGATCTGATAGTTAGAAACACACACATTTAGTAGCAAAAGGTTTCTCTCAGATCGAAGAACTATGTAGACTATGATCAAATATTCTTGCCAGTTGTGCGATTTGAAATAGTGCGATGTACATATGTTTACCCTAGCTGCCATCAATAGCTGGCACCTCTCAAGATTTGATGTCCAATCTACCTATTTATATGGCATTTTGGAAGAAGAGCTCTATATGGAGTTTCCAGAAGGGTATGCCCCTGTCATATCCCATAAATTCACAAGTCCACCTCCAACACCTCTGACATCTCTGGCATCCTACTCACCAACTCCGGCTCATTTTCATGTATATCACAACTCTGCACCTCTGGAGTTTCTCTCCAACTCATATACCCTTTAATGAACCATTTCCAATACTCTCATTACACTCTGTTTACCCTGTACCCTTTCATCCCTGTCCTCCCTGACTTACTGTAGTTACTCATTGACCCTTTGGTTACACATCTCCATCTTGTTACCTCCCCCCAAAAATACTTGTACCCCTGAAAATACTCTTAACCCCGGACTTTAGTACTCTGTCTCCCATTTTACCTCCATATAAAAACCTTTGTATCTAGCATTGTAGTTCAGCTAGATAATTAACTTAGACACTAGCTTATTCCCTCTAAATCATCTCTATCCCTCATAAGCTCAGTTAATCATATTGTTTACCTCCAAACCTCCACTCCGAAATTCAAGGACCCGATCAACAGCAAGGGCACACCACATACAGTGAAGCCAACATCCTTATTCCTACAAACTCCGGAGTTCTGGAGTTATGCCTGGAGATCATTGGCATGGTCTTAACAGCCCCCTCCAATCTAAAAGGCAAAGTACTCAAACTCCTTTGCACCATATACAGCCTTAAATAAGCCAGCATTACATGGTGGCACATGCTTGATGCTTCTATGAAGGAATTAGGATTTGAATGGCTCAAAACTGATGCCAGTCTGTTTGTGTACAAGTGAGGAAAAGATATAGTACTTGCTATAATATATGTTGATGATGCAATCTTTTGCAGTCCCTCAAAGAGCCTAGTTGAAAGACTCAAGATGTCATATCCTGAAAATCCCACAAGTCCAACTCCATTATCTCTAATCCTTTCATTTGCCAACTCTAGGCCTATCTCTACAATATCGCATCTCCGAGCCCCCAGAGTTTCTCTCCAACTCATATACTCTTTAACGGACCATTTCCAATACTCTCATACATTCTGTTTACCCTGTACCCTTTCATCCCTGTCCTCCCTGACTTACTGCAGTTAACCTGTTAACCCTTTGGTTACACATCTCTGTCTTGATACTTACCCTAGAAAATACTCATACCTCTGGACTTTAGTACTCCACCTCCCATCTCCCCTCCATATATAAAGTCTCTTGTCTAAACTTGTAACTTTAGTTCAAATATCATCTTAGACTCACCTCCTCTTTCTTTAACCCTCTGTCTGAAAGTCTTGACAACTTCTCTGACTATCTTTGACTTGACTTCAGGTTATCACCAACCCTGAGTCTCCCTCCGACCAACTCCAACCCCTCTGTAAATCTGGGACAAGGACTCTAACAAGGGCACACCACATACAGTGAAGCCAATGTCCTGATTCCCTCAAACTAACTCTGGAGTTCTGGAGTTCATACTAGAGTTGACCTGGTCTTAACAGTATATTCGAACTCATACTTGTCCAAGAGTCCACTCACAATGTCTACTCATGTCACTAGATCTAGGACCTGTGCCATTGGTGTGAACACCAATGCATCTCCTTGCTTCAACCCTCTTAGCCTGTTCAGAAATAGTCGTTGAGGTTCCAAATTTGTCGACCAATTCCAGAGCTTTTTAGCTCAATGCACCCCCATCTCCATTTTCCAAGAGTGCCCCCAACTGCAATCTCCTACTCCAGGAGCATATATTGTTGAGCTTGACCTTAAAGGAGATCCTTCTCCTTTTCCATCACATTCCAGCCAGCATCTGAGCAAAGGAGTGCCTGGTTTCCATACACCATCCAATGACACTGGTCCTCAGAATAATTCTGGAGATGACCTGTCAAATGACAACTCCAACTTTCCCAGTAACGATGGTAATCACCCCTCCAATTCTAATGATAAGCTTATACCCTTTCTCAGCTTGCGAGCATCATCAAAGGCCTTGCTTGTTCCTCCCATCATCCTGCTTCCAAGTCTACTTCTCACACTAAAGTCCATGAACTGGATCAGTTTGACAGAATGGATCCCCACAGACTCTGAGTTTTCCTGATACAGTGCAAGTTGAACTTCCAGGACTGCCCTAAGGCCTTCAAGCTGGACCACACCAAGGTCACCTTTGTGCAGTCCTACCTCAAGGATATCATGCTGGAGTAGTTTGAACTGGACTTGCTCTAGATGAAAGAGCCCAATCTCTGTCTGCTCTGGATGGATAACTTCATGGAGTTTGTCCACAAGCTTCAAACTAACTTCAGTCTCCATGACCCTGTCAAAGATGTGGAGCACCAGCTTGACCATCTTTCAATGAAGGATGGTCAGAGAATCAACAAGTATGTGGTTGAGTTCAACTGCATAGCTTCACAGGTCTGAGGATATGAAGAAGGTGTCCTCTAACACCATTTCTATAATGGACTTCCTGACCATATCAAGGACAAGATGTCTTTGTTATAATCCTATCACGAGCGACAAGAAAAACCACAAGGCTCAATACTTTGCAGAGTACACAACTTCTGGTGATAAAAGATAATGAGATGCATGAGATGAAGAGGAGGAGTGGTAGTCTTCTCTGTTCAATTTTATGTCTCATGCATCCAAGGGCCATGCCACTACTACCACTCTGGAAGCTAAACCAGTGGCCTCCTCCAAGGCAAAAAAATAGTTCCCAACCTCCGTAACTCTGCATGGGAAGGAGGTTGCGGTGATCCCGACCATGCACCAAAGGAGATTCATCTCAATGCATCCACTCTCTCTGATCCCAAGTCTCTTATGCCCTCCATCTCCCTTGCCTCTTATCCTATCCCTTCCTTCCCTGTGCTTGTAGACTCAGGTTCCTCCGATTGTTTCATCAATACTGCTTTTGTTAATAAACATAAACTTGCCACCTACCCCATGCCTCCACTTCAGCTCCACCTCTTTGATGGAGCTATGAACAGCATCATAACTCGAGCCATAAACCTCTCTGTCTGTTTTCAAACTGGTGATATTACTCTGATAACATTATACATCACTCCACTGGATTCCTCCTGTTTTCTTATTCTAGGACACAACTGGCTCACCCACCACAATTCATTGATTGATTGGGATTCAAGCAGTATCTCTTTCCATGCACCTGAACAGAGTTTTCCAGCATCTCCAAGCTCTCCTCCACAGTCTATGGCTGAACCAACTCCACCTGATCTACTGCATTTCTCTGACTGCAAGGCACCTTCAATTATGCTCATCAGTGCACCTGCTTTCACACTTGCTTGTCACCTCAAGGGTTCCATGCAGTTCAGTATGCAGATTTGTCCTCAGGAGAGTAATCTCTGTTCTGCCTCCATCTCCTCCAATCCCATCAATCTCTCCAGTATTCCTTTGGAGTATCATGACTTCACTGATGTCTTCAGCAAGAGTAGAGCCAATACACTAGCTCTGCATCATGAGCACAACTTGAAGATTGATCTGGAGGATGGCACTTCACCTCCTATTGGAACTACATACACCCTTTCTCCCTCCAAACTCAAGACTGTCTGTGCCTTTCTCAATGAGCACCTGGCAATGGAGTTCATTCTGTTAGATTGTGATTGTGTACTTTGCGCTTTTAGAGTAGTTTACCATACTTAGAAATCAGCCACAATGTGGCTGAGTGTTTGTGTTTGTTTCCCCACACTGTCCATAGTCAGAGTTCCTCTGGCACTGCTTTCCCCAGTTTCTGACAGAGGACTCTAGCTGAGTGAATCCAACTGTCAACACATTCATCCCTCTTCTTCCTCCCACACTGCTCTGGTTCTCTTTGTTTACAAGAAGGATGGTTCCCTCTGTCTATGGATTGACTTCAGAGGACTTGACAAGATCATGAAGAAAGACCACTATTCTCTTTCCCATATCTCTGACCTCCTAGATGCTCCGAGCCATGCCAAGATCTACATCAAAATCGACCTCCAGCATGCCTATCATCTAGTCCATATTGCTGAAGGAGACAAATGAAAGACTTCCTTTAGAACATGCTATGGCTCATATGAGTGGCTTGTTATGTGTTATGACTTCTCTTTTCTTTCCTTCACTTGTTACAACTACTCAGTCTCTTTGTACTACCAACGTTAGGACCCTGTATTACACACATCCTAACCCATCCCTTGGACTTCCTTCCTATTCTCCACCTCTGGCTTCTTCTCACTCTATACCAAGGGTGCCTTTCTATTTTCTCATGTCTTCATTGATTGTCCCACAATATACAGACCACATGTTTCACATGCTTCACACACATGTTCCTTATCTTCTTCCTTATTGTTCTGATAGAAGGGTATGTGCTTCTTCCAATTCCATACACGTATTCCCATGGTTTTACCCATTCCGTGCTAATCCACATCTGGCCTGTGCATGTACCACGAACATATATAAACCCCATCTTTCTACCTACAATTTCCTAGCTTGGACCTCCCTTAAGTTACCTCACTGTACCTCATCTATCTAGGCAATCTAGTTGTCTTCCCTCCATCTCCTTCAC
Organism: Boletus bicolor; assembly: GCA_003316205.1. Taxonomy (NCBI): domain Eukaryota; kingdom Fungi; phylum Basidiomycota; class Agaricomycetes; order Boletales; family Boletaceae; genus Boletus; species Boletus bicolor. The sequence goes on from QFEM01003967.1 coordinate 15,036, forward strand.
ACTCTAAGTCTCCAGGCATCTTTTGATTGCCTGCTCCTTGTTCTTCCTTCTATAAGGAACCTTTGTTGACCTATGAGCTCCAGCTCTAGTTGAACCCTTGACCCTAGGTCTCTTTGTTGACCTACAAGCCATCACTCTAGTTGAATCCTGTTACCTTTGTCAACCGTCGGAAAGACCCTTTTGTCACCACTTCATCTCGCACTTAGGGATCCCCTAGAGTGCTCTTCTTGCTGCCATTTAGAATCCCCTAGGCAGATACTGTGTAGTTGCACTCCAAGCAACCTCTTTGTTTGCAAGAGCTTTATGATTACTCCTCACCTGGGGTCATTGTAACAAAAGGTCTAAGCTCTCTTGTAAAAGCTACCACTGCGTAAGCCTTCCACCATTCCACCTCATGCCAATCCTTGCTGGGGAATCCCTTGACCCCAACCTACTCCAGGAGAATTGTTTGAAGAAGAAGAAACTCACACTGCCATCCCTGACAGCCCCAATAACCAAGAATCTGATGAGTGGCCTGATATCACTGAGGAGATCTTAACAGGAGATAGTGCAGCTAACCAGCACACCCAATCCCTGGCTTGTCATTTGTCATCCTTGCTAACCATCCCTGCATCCACCACTCCCCCTTCCCCTAGCACCCCAACTCAAAGAAGAAACCCCTCTTCACCTGTCATCACCACTGCTTCTTCTTCTTCCCCCACTATGTCTTCATGCCCTGCTGAACTCCATCTCGGTGCTCCTGACATCTTTGATGGATCCTACAAGCAGGCTCTTCCCTGGCTTGCCACTGTGGTCTTTTACCTCACTGTAAATAATGCTGTGTACAACACGGAACCCAAACAAGTTGCCTTTGCCTGTAACAGTCTCAACTCAACAGACTTAGTATATTTTCTCTTTTCATCTTATCTTATCTTATCGCAAGGGGATCCATCTATAAACTCACACTTATCTTTATCTTAGGGATTCCCCATTGCCTTATCACTTCTTCTTACAGATCTACAATCCCCTTATCACTATCACAGCCTTCCTTTAATCTCTGTGCTGTGCTGGCTAATATTAACTTCCATTGTGATGCCTCATGCATTACCACATGTTCATGCTTCTCTTCCATTATGCCTCATGTCTATGCTTCCATTCTACACAGCCCTTATGGCTGTATGGACTCTTATGATAACCCTATGCCCTATGTCTACAACATGTACAAACACCCATGTAGTATATAAAGCCTGCAACTAGCAGCCAGAGAACTCCAGTTCAGTTCTCTTGGTCTTTCCCCTAAAAATCCAGGAGTGCAAACTCACTCCCTCCTTCACTCCCTCTGGTAGTTTATACTGTCTAGTGCAACCTAGGAAGCTATGCTTTAGGGTTGTTTCATTGCCCTGTCTTTCATGACTAAGGGAACCACTGCTACCTGGGCAACAACCTATTGCCAAAGCACCATCAATATTAATGGTGGTGTTACTATTAGAAAGTGGAAAGACTTTGTTGCCACTTTCAAGGCCGCATTTGAACACCATAACATGGTCAACAACACCATTACCTGGCTCTTCACCCAACATGTTACTACCAAGAATGGTGTTTACTCCCCTCCACTCTCTTCCTACATTGCTGAGTTCAAGAACAAAGTAGCCACCTCCCTGGTCTCAGACTGGAATGTCCTTATTGGCTACTTTGCTGCTGGACTCCCCCCTATCCTCATGCAAAAGATCATGTCCATGGAAAATGTCCCTATCGTCATTGATAAGTAGTATGAGAAAGCTGTCCATTTCCAGACCCAGTGGGAATGTGCTGCTGAGATATTGCACTGTTACACTAGATTCTCAACGCAGACCCATCAGTCTTTCTCCCCTAGAACCACTGCCCCTGCCAAGGATCCTAACACCATGGATGTCGACGTCATCCGAGTCCCTAAACTCATCCCCGAGGAATGAAAGCAATGATGCATAGAGAAGAAACTTTGTTTCCACTGCCATAAACCTGGTCATGCCTCCACCACCTGTCCCACTTTTACAGGAAATAAATCCACTGTCAAGGTGGTTCAAGAAGCTGATGAAGAACTTCTGTGTCTTCAAGAGATAGATGATGACAATGAAGATGTCAATCCAGCAGTTAGGAGGGTGAATTTTAAGACTATGGATTTTTAAATTAGGGACTTCTTCAACGCAAGTCTTCCCTTCTTCTTCTCCTGTGTGTGCTTCTGTACTTGTATGATCTTCTACCAAAGCAATGCAAATTCCCATTCAAATCATTGTACCCTCGCACACACTGAAAGCTGTCGACACCCACGCCCTCATTGACAGTGGTGCAGATATCTTCTGCATCGACTGGGACTTTGTCAGAAAACACAAGCTACCAGTTCAAAAACTTGAACACCCCTTCTACACCTGGAATGCCGACGATTCTTTTAACAAGAAAGGCAATATCCGCTACTCCTGCCATCTATTCCTCAATATTGAGGGGATAGCCTGCCAAGTTACCTTCATGGTCATCATGTCACTCGAACATGACAACATCCTCCTCAGACTCCCCTGGCTGAAAGAAGTCAACCCTGCCATCGACTGGGCTAAATGAACCCTGTTGATCTCTGAAACCCTTGACCAGTTGAAGGAGCTTTACACCCTTCACACCACTGACTATGAATGACATTCATCCAAATTCTGGAAACCACCGCCATACCCCCCTCGCCATGTTCATGTGGACTCCATCACTAATTTCCGACTGTTCAAGTATAATGAATGGAAGGATTCTGATGTTGTCTGTCAAAACAACAACAACCTCCACATCATATTCTGAGTCATTAGATTTGGACACTGCTTTGCCCCTCTAGGCTCTCCTGTCATCAAATGTCTGACTCAAGCTATGGAACTCGCTATGGCCACTGAGAAAGAAAGATCTAAGCTGGTTCTTCCCCTGGAATATGCCAAATTCACTTCTGTCTTCTCCAAAGAAGCCACGGACCACATTCCTCCATCTTGACCCTATGACCATGAAATTAACCTCAAGGATACCTTCACTCTGAAGATCAGAAAGGTATATCCTCTCTCTCCCAACAAATGTGAGGCCACCAAAGCCTTCTTGAAAGAGAACCTTGACTGCGGAAAGATCCACCCCTCAAAGTCCCCTTAAGCTTCACCCTTCTTTTTCGTCAAAAAGAAGGATGGAGGACTATGCCCATGTCAAGACTATTGTTATATCAATGAACATACCATTTGTGACACCTACCCTCTACCCTTGATCTCGGATCTCATTGATAAACTCTGAGATACCAAGATACTCACCAAGTTTGACATCCATTGGGGATATAACAATGTCCGTATCAAAGATGGACATCAATGGAAAGCCACCTTCATTACCCACAAGGGGCTTTTTGAACCCCTGTCATGTTCTTCAGCCTCTGTAATTCCCCTGCCATGTTCCAGCAATCCATGAACAACTCTTTTTGAGATATGATCACTGAAAAATAGCTCGTCATCTAAATGGATGACCTCCTTATTGCCTCTCCTAACATACAAACCCATGAAGAATGAACTAAGCAAGTACTCCAGAGGATGACCCAATTGGGCTTGCATCTCAAGCTTGAGAAATGCAAATTCGCCATAGATGAAGTAGAATATCTTGGAATGATTGTCAAACCAGGCCAGCTTGCCATGGACCTCATCAAGCTTGATGTGATCACTTTGTGGCCCACTCCTTCCTCAGTAAAGAATGTCCAATCCTTCCTCGGCTTTGCCAACTTCTACCGACATTTCATTCCAGACTACTCCAACATTGTCCGACCCCTCATTGACCTTACCAAGAAACCCTCCTCATGGTCCTGGTCATCCTTCTGTGAATCAGAGTTCTCCATGCTCAAATGTCTCTTCCTGAGGAAACCCAACCTCCAGATGCCCAACCTCTCCACCCCTTTTGCTATCACCACTGATGCCTTGAAGCATGCCTCTGAAGGGATTCTTCTTTAGACCAATGCCAATGGAGCATAGCACCCTTGCTCCTATATCTCTGCTTTGTTCTCCCCCACTGAACGGAACTATGATATCTATGACCAAGAACTTCTTGCAGTGATCCGTGGGCTTAAGGTCTGGCAGCACTACCTCTCTGGCTCCGCTTTCCCTATACAGGTATTTACAGATCACAAGAACTTGACGTATTTCCATCAACCCCAAACCCTCAACTGTCACCAAGCCCGTTGGCTTATTGACCTCTTAGATTTCGACCTCAAAATGATCCATATCCCTGGATCGCAACTTGCCAGGCCTGATGCCCTGTCCCACCAACCAGATCTTCTCCTGCAGTCCGACCTTGATAACAAAGGAGTCACCCTCCTTTCCCCTTCCCTTTTTGTCCAGATCATTAATACCACCCTTCATCAGCAGATCAAACATTCTTCTCAATCTGACTCACTTGTTCTCTAGGCTCTTCAGTCTATGAACAAAGAGATTTCCCCCACCTTCCATTCTTGCCTCACCAATTGGCAAATGGAGGCCGGTATTCTTACTTACCAAGGACGTGTCTATGTTCCTGCTGATGATTCCCTTTGTCATTCCAGCCTGCAATTCTGTCATGATCATGAGACTGCTGGACACTCTGGCTTCCTCAAGACTGTTATGAACTAAGCCAAGACCGAGGGAAGACTGAAGGGGGAAAGGCAAAGGAGTAATGGAAGAGAGAAGGGAAGAGACTCGCTGAGAAAAGAGGCGGCGGCTTGATAGGCGGCGGCCCAAGGAAACCTCTTGCTTAGTCTGTACTGGGATTTGACTACCCAACGATGGGAGATAACTCCAACGAAGATAAACAATGGGAATGAGGTGAGTTGAGATCAGTGGAGTCAAACCAGGGAGGTGGTCTGTAGAGCAGGTCCCAAAGACGACTAGAATTGAACTAGTGATTCCAGTGTCAAGGGACTGTATATATAGGAATCTACTAGTACATGGGAATACAAGTACAAAAGGAGATAAAGGGCGTAGGGTATGACGTAGTGTGGGAAACTGAGGAGATAAGGAACACGTTATGGGAAGAAATGGATATAAAAGAATAAGGTGAAAGCGGAGATTAAAGAAAGAAGGGGAGAAGCATATCACATGTGATAGGTGAGGTATGACGTCAGAGATAAGGTGATAAGAGATAGGAAGTCCGGACCAGAGTCTGGACTGATGACATCATGGTCTACAAGATAAGGAAAGGGGTGAGAAGAAGTATCAGGTGAGATCATGTGACAGAGAAGAGCGGAAGGTCATGTGATAGGAGTCTAGGGTCACCTGATAAAGGAGTGTAAGTGATCACATGATCGTGGGAAAAGTCATGTGATGGAAAAAGATAGGGGAAAAGAGAGGAAGTTATAACAAAGACCCACCCGCTGGTCACTGCTAAAGTCTAGTGGCCCAGCCTTGCCACCTATGTCCACTGTTATGTTGAGGGCTGCACCATGTGTCAACAGTCGAAGTCCAATACTCACCCCTCTGCCCCACCCCTTGTGCCCATTAAATTCTCCATGTCTTGCCCACTCCAACAGATCTCCCCATCTCCTCCACCAGGATGGATTCTCTCCTGGTCGTGGTAGACCATGGGCTTACTAAAGGGGTAATTCTCTGCCCCACTAAAAAAACCATCACCACCAAAGGGGTTGCCAGCCTTTTTTTCCGCAAAGTCTTCCTCTGCTTTGGCCTATACGACAAAATCATCTCCAACCATGGTTCACAGTTTGCCAGCACCTTCGCTTAGGAGCTCAGATCAATCCTCAACTAGGTGGTATGCAGTAGAGATACTGCATACCACCCCCAAACTGATGGGGAAACTGAATGAGTCAACCAGGAAATCAAGACCTACTTTCAAATCTACTGTGGATCAAATTCTGGATCCTGGGCTGACTCCATCACCCATGCTGAATTTGCCCATAACCACCGCCCCCACTCTGTTACCGGCAAATCCCCATTCTTCTTAATGTCGGGATATGAATCCCATGCCCCTTCCCTCCATAATCTTTGACTCCCACCTGCCTGCCATAGATTCCTGACTCAAAACCCTGACCGCAGCACGAGACGAGGCCCTAGCTGCCCATGAACTCGC
>QFEM01003981.1:0-21926 GCA_003316205.1 Boletus bicolor
CAAAACGCAACGAAACGGGCACAAACGAACATGCTCGATGGCCGAATTTCTGTACAACCATCACCGCGAAAGAGTACAGATCAGCAACTCAGAGACCTCGTGCCGCTGACAGTGAGGTATCCACCTCCACCTCCACCCTTCGCCCCCTGCGATTGGCACCGCGAAAACGTCTAGCCTCTCGGCACGTTCCTACCATAGCTAGTCGATTGATAATTGGCGGGATAAGAACCTAGAATCCATTCGCACAAGGCGCGACAGTCGTCAGCAAAGCCTAAATTATCCACCAATGACTCGGCGCAAACAAACAACGACAAGTACATACCAAGCAGCACGTCTCGTCTCCTGAAGCCCAAACTGTGCAAAAAGAATATTCTGAGCATGTCGACCACCAGCGGGACGACGATGTACGCGAGGACGAATATGGCTGTGGTAGTGATGGGATGTGCGACCACTGGAGTGTTGAGGCAGATTTCGTTAGTGTGTCTTAGCACAAACACCTTTTTTCGAGCAACGCTGGGAAACGACACGAACCGTACTCCTCCAAGGCGATCAAGGCTGCGATAAACTCGTTGCGGAACGCTTCAAAGGGGGGATACGTCCACACGGCCCAAAAGGCCTGGGAGACGTAGGACCAGAGCGCGGTGCAGATATCACACACGAACGCCCACAACGCGAGTAAAAGTTCGAGGATTTTGTCGCTTAGGGCTGGGAAGTCAATGTCTTCGATGGGTTTGGGAGCCATCGTCGTCACACTCGAAGATGGGAGTGGTGGTGGGTGAACGTGAACACGGGGAGGCGGTAAACGAAGGCGGGCGCAGAAAGGAAATCTGACTCGGATTCTTATAGCCTCATGGTCAGAGTGCCATGACTGCGGGAGGCAGAATTTGGTCAATTATGAGGTTAGCAAATTACAATATTATGGGTTGGTACTGGTGTGTACACTTGATAGTATTATTATTAGTTACGAGGCTGGATAACAGATCGCTGCCACTCAGCCTCACCATCGACAATACTCGACGCGTCCCAATAGTTCTGGCTCATGTCTCAGAAGGAGCCCACTTTCTTCGAACGAGAGCGCGATCGGCTCTCCACAGAGATCACCGCAGTAAGATACAACAGATCCTGACAATATCACAAATGATTTCAATCCGTGCCAGGGATTCGAGGAATTGCTGTCCTCGAGCAATGTCCTGAATCGCAAGCTGGAAGAAGTGCTTGGGATGACGAGGGAATACGAGACGATCGCTTCCCTCTGGCAAAGCTTCCATGAATTGATGCGCGGTCAAAACCAGTCACTTGACGATGCCAGAACGGTGCCCGGAACGGGTGCCCACGTCGTCTCCACCAATTCAAGACGTCAATAAACTCGCTTCACAATGACTACAATAGAGAGAGAGCGTGAGCTACATTGTCGTTATTTTCACGACATCATTTGTAAGACTATCCAAGTACAGGCAATAGAAGAGAACAGAGCGTGTGTATGTATAATTGCAGCGAAACAAGAGAAAAGGAAAGATAAAATGCCGTTTTAAAAAAAGTCCATTATACATCTGCCCAAGTGGCAATCTGAAATGGATAACAATAAGATACGCTGTGGTGTCGCCGACCATGCAACTTACCCAAGAGAACCCGGCAAACTCTTGCTGATCGCGCGATGACAACTGACCATGCACTGGAGTCAAGGTCGGTTGTTCACGAGTGAACTCTTCGTCAAAGTTACTCGTATCAGCACTGCCATTCTGCGGAATCTTAAGTATTGAAATCTGTAGAATTCATGAGAGCTTACAATGGTCGGGAAGTAGGGCGGAGGAATGCGCTTGTTGAGCACGTCGTCAAAGTTCACATCTTTGAAGAACGGATGTCTCTTGATCTCCTCAGCGTCTGCCTTACTTGAACCAAGTCGACGGGAGGGGTCCCTTGTCAACAACTGTGGACACCTCAGCATCGAGGAGGACCAGTCAGAGTCACGTGGACACTACCTTCTGCAGAATCGAAACGGCGTCCCTCGGCATAGTGATCGGGTATAATGGCTCATCTTCTAAAATGGCATCGAATATTTCATCCTCATCGTCACCACGGAAAGGTGATTGTCCAAGTAGCATTTCGTACGTCAGCACACCAAAGGCCCACCAGTCAACAGCGCGCCCATAGCGTTGTTCAAGAAGAATCTGATCCGGCAGAACGTCAACTTAGTGACCTCCTGAAGAACAATTGGTGGGCGAACCTCGGGAGCCATGAACTCTGGAGTGCCGCAGAAGGTGCTTGTGGTCGAACCATACCACATATCCTCCTTGCAAAGCCCATAATCTGCAACCTTCACGTGACCATCAAGCGTCAGCAGAATGTTATCCAGCTTCAGATCCCTGTGGAAATTAAGCTCGATCTGATCACCGTGCAGCAGGAGAACCAACCGGTAGATAATCCCATTAGCATGGAAATATTCCAAGGCCAGAAGGACTTCGGACGCGTAGAACTTCGCTTGGCGGAGAGAGAACTGTTTGCGCTGGATGTGTAACATAAGGTCTCCTCCGCTAACATACTCCATCACAAAGTAGACGCGAGTCTCTGTCTGGAAACAGGAGTGAAGACCAAGCAAGAAGGGATGACGTTCGCGAGCGGCCGCCAGAAACACGCGCTTCTCCGAACGAGTGCTGAACATCCATAAGCAGCTGTCCTCAGCTATACTGCAGCACAGGTATCACACCTTTCCACTTCATCATTGTCGATGATAAACTCCTTCTTCAAAACTTTGATCGCATACAACGCATTAGTCCTCTTTTCCTCCGCGAGCATGACTTTGCCGAAATTTCCCTTCCCGAGAACGGCCAGGAAATTAAAGTCATCGAGACCAACCTTCCGCTTGCGAGCAGTAGCACGCTGAGTAGGGGACACTGTCTGGGATGTAACCGCTACCTCAGTCTGCTGACGCTGCACCACATATTGTTGTTGTTGAGGCGGGGGAGCCTGAGGTAAACCCTGCTGAGGGTACGTAGGCTGCTTCCACCAAACAATCAGCTTCATCCGGGTTACACATCGATCGTTAAAATTTACCTGAGCCGGGAGAATGCTGTAGTCTTCCTGTTCATACCCCGTCGGGGCTGGGGCTACCGGAGGGAGCAATGGCTCGTTCGGGTAAGCAGGGGGGACAGGGATTCTTGCTCCAGGAGGCGGCCGAAGCGGAATACTCGATGGAGGCTGTTGATGATACCGAAGGTCAACCCCATCCTGAGTAGGTGTGCGACGACCGTAGGGCTCTGCGGGTGGTGCTGAAGGTGGTACATCTACCGCTCCTGTGAGGTGTAACCGCTCCACGCTCTGAGCGATGGGAACATCGACTGGTGGAAGTGGCGGGGCTTGTGTCTGAGGGGTATGGATCTGCGTGACTGGTCTTGCGGCGGCGGTTCTACCCCCGCGCGCTCGGTTAATATCACGCCAGTCACGAAGCAGTTGATTGGCCGTTTCCATGGACATGCCGCAGAAGTCGGGAACGAGGTGCGCGCAGTTGGCATGACATGTGATCTCGCACTCAGTGCACCGGCGAGCATTCTTGCGACCAAGAGGAAGGATGTAACCACAATGGCAACACCAATTCGCGCCCAAATTGGTGATAGGCTCGAAGCGGTGAGGGATCCGATGGTTAATCTTTTCTTCATCGTCATCCTACAACACAAGATAGATGGACATCACCAAATAGAGAGCAGCCGAAAGGAATTACATACCCCAGTGTTTGATTTGGAAATACATTTTGTGACAACCTTCTCGTAACATTTTTTGTGGCATGTGTATCGACAGTCTTCGCATTGATATCCCAGCGCATTGAGAAGGAAATCGCCACAAAAGGCACAGAGCATGATCTGGTAGAATTGCCGTTGAACGAATTTATGGCCGTTCATTTCGTGAACTTCGCCTTTACGCTTCCTGACGGCGCCTTGACGACCAAGCCCTCCAGGAGCATCAAGAGGACGCTTCCTCACGTTCTCCTTGACTGTCACACTGTCAATAAAGTTACGTAGCGCGACGGTAGAGGGTACGGACCAAAGTTCAGGTGTAAAGCCAATGCACCAGCAGGTTCGACAGCAAACCAGGCATCAATCCCTTCATTTTGACTCGTGAACCCCATCGGTGCACCGGGCTGACCCATTGCTCCAGGACCTAGATTCAACGGCGCATTTACATCTCCGAAGGTACCAGGTTGCGGAGGCGGTTTTCCAACGGGTGGATCACCATCCATAGCGCCAGCTGTCACCCAACCCCCCTGACCGTTGTCCAACATGACCTTTTGTCGTCTCAGGGATTCAACAAGATCACTGATCCGGATCCAAAGAAGACCAATGGGAACGGGGTGTGGCTCAGAAACTTGTTTGTCGTAGACTGCGATCTCGACTTCATTTGCTTTGTCGACGGTGATCTCAAAATCTTCATTCCAACGGTCCGTGCGGGACGGATGGGAGCGAGCGCGTTGAGTACCTTCAATCTTGAGGGAAACATAGGTTTCAATGATTTGTTTGGACGAGGAACGAAGTCGGCCCGAAGAAACGATGGGAGGATGATCAAGTTCCCGGGCACCCTTGACGGTCACAAAGAGCTTCCCAGACAACGGCTTAGCACGCATGTTCTCCTTGCGCTCGCCACCTGTTCCTGAAGCTTCAATGTAGAATTACCAAAGTAATGTGAACGGACTGGAACAGAATCTCACCTGACTGTTGATCCTCTTCTTCTACATCGTCTAGAATGTGTAAATTCTTGTATCGCTTGAGAGCAGATTGTAAAAGTTGAATCTTTTTCTCGCTCTCGACTCGCTTGCTCTCAGCATCCGCACGAGACTTCTTGTCTCCGTCCGCTTGGTATAATTTTGCCATCTTATCGATGCCCTTTTTGTACTGCAACTCGACCTGGAGCTTGAACTCGAGCTGATGAAGCATCCTAGATATCTTGGCGGTGGTGTGAGGGGTATCGGCTTTGATAAGGTCAAGGTTCGAATATTGCTTGACCTGAGGGATACCCTCCTCACTTCCAAGGAGTGTGTGGGAGGTATCAGGGGACCCGGCGGCACGACCACCAAGACCGGAAGAGTCGATGTCGGAGGGAGGGATTTGGGGGAGGGAACGGTCTCTATCAGCGCCACGATTGGACTTGGAAGCGGAGGACGGAGACAAAGGAGAGGCTCCTGATCGAGTCGGATCGTCGCGCTGCGCCTGGAACTTCTTGCGAGCTTGGAGCTCGCGTAGAGTATCTTCAAAGTAAGACAAGGAGCGCTCGGCTTCCCGAATCTTTGCATCGTTGCGTCTCAGGACGTCTGGGTTTGAGGTCGCTTGACGAAGGTGCCTCGACGCATCGAGGACTTTGCGTTCTGTTTCGATGCGTTTGAGGACATCCTGGATTTTCTGGTCGAGCTCGTCGAGCTTATGAATGGACTGATCAACGGGAGTGTTTGTCGATGGGAGCGATAACAGCGTACCATGACCGTTCAAATGAAAAAGGTAGATCCCCTTGTGATCTGGTTGGCGAAGTTGGCGAAGAGTGGCAAGTCGATGGTGGACGGGGCTGTGATACCAAGATAACAACCCTATCCATATTTTATTTTTACTTGGCTATCTCGTAATCACCCTATTTATGTAAGTTAAATATTAATCATTTCCTTGCCCCTGTTCTCCATGCCCTCCTTCTCCTCCTCCTCCTCGATGCGCGTCGCGTCGCAGGATCACGCCCTTCGTCTCAAAATTACCCACAATTTGGTGCATGGATCACCTTCCGATGCCGTACACAGCGTCAAAGGACGCTTACCAAAGGAGCTCGACGTTCTCTGGTTATCCGACCTCACCATCTCACTTTCCGGGTCGCTCGACGGCCACCAAATACTCGCGCACGACATCACGCGCTCGGGACTCGTGCACCACCTCCAAACGCAGTTGAAAGCGGCATGCTTACAGCACCACCTTCTTTTCGTGCACTCATCATTCCCTCCAGAACGCAGATCGACTTGGTCTCAACAATGTATCGCGTCCGTTTGTCGACGACACAGACGGCTTCTCCAAATGTTGGCGACGACTCTATATCATTCTTGCTGGTATCTGATTCCGTGCTCCAAGTGACGCTGACGCCTTCACGCCCATTACCCCACGCGTCGCGTCCCCGTGCCAATCTCGTTTCCTTGCACCTTTTTTATATCTGGCGGACCCTCGCAGGGCGCAGTGACACTGTCAGTTCCGGCCACTTGGTCGAAGAAGTTGATCCGTTTTCTCCGACACTCTTTCTCCCTGCCGAAGCGCTCCTCAATCGTGTGACCGAGCAGTTTTTAATATACCACCTTGTTGGGTACGTTCTCACTTGATGAGCTCGGATCAATGCGTACTCGATCGAAATAGCCGTTATCCTCTCATTTTTGGACCTTGGTGCAAGGTAGGTCCGTGTATGCGTCACCTTTCGGGTCGTCACTCAATTTTCTCTCAGAGGCTTGACCTAGAGATGCAATACTTTCCCTCCATCGGCCACTCTATCGTGGAAATAATGAACCGGTCGAACAACCAATGGTTCTTGTCGAAATGCAAGCGTCTCCTTAAGGTATAATCAACCCGCGGATTTCACTATTGATTCCGATTATGTTGTAGATCGCTCGCAGTCATCATAAATTTGTCCTCCAAACTTCCTTTGCGACTTTATCCTCCTGCACTGATGATGCCGCTTCTGAGACCTCGGAAAAGGAAATGGGTAATCATCCTGTGACGGCTGTTCTCACGGACGAACAGGTTCTGTGCGAGAGTCTGGAGCAGCTTTTCCGGAAGGGAGTTCCTAAACGCCGTTTCAAGGTCGGTCGCATTCAGTCACCTAAGCGAGTGCATATGTCGTACACGAGGTTTATAGCCCATAGCAACGCCCCAATTCGTGTCATTGCCACAAGATGACGACGACAGTCTGCTACCATGTATGCCCGACGCAGGGGTCGATGATGAAGTCTCCTGGGTCAAGCAGCCCGAAATCACGACGTCAGTTTGTGCACTCCTGGCTGATTCTTACCAAACATTGCCAGAAGACATGGATGTATTCGCCAAAGAAGATTGGCCTGACGATGGGATGTGGCGTCTACTTGGCGCAGATACGAGTCCGGGGGAATGCGAGTTTGATGCCCAATCGGACGAATCTCTTATCAGTGCATCTACCCCATTAGCAAGCATCACCACGCGTTCTCCACAAGCCTGCTCTTTTACTCTTTATCACCACCTAGATGTCGACTATCACGAGCCAGACCCGGCCGCGAGCGGATTGCGTTACGACCCTTCTCAGTTAGCCTACCTGGAAGGTTCCGGAACCTGGGCGTTGCTTGCAAACTTAACTCATTCACCATCACATGTTCCGAACGAACATCATTATTCCGAGAAGTATGAACAGCTGATGCAGGAATTGGGGTGCCAAGTCGATTCGGAGAGCTTTGAGACTTTGGATAGTTCCTCCGAGCGCGACGAGGTGGAAGATTCAGAATCGATATTGTTCGACCTGGACGAGGACGGGAGACAGAGTCCGGATGCTACCGACAAGACAGATTTCGATGCGTATCTAGACTGGGATGACCCCCTAGTGTAGATGTAATACCAGATGTATTTCAAACGTGAGGACACACATCCGAGTTCCGAAACATGAGGGTGGTGAATTCAAACTCCGCCACTCCGCTATTTCTAGTGGAGTGATGACAGCGACACTCAAAAGATTAATCTGACCCGGTGTCCCTCCTCCTTGAGCTTCAAGGCCTTTCCGCTTCTCCTCTGTCGCCGCTGACCACTCTCCTTCATCGTCATGCTGCCCTTCAAGCGCAACAAGATCGACATCAGCGTGAGTAGATCGTCCCAACGATCTACATTCTATGCGCTCGTCCTACCATCTCTCACCCCGTCGTTACTTTAGAAAATGACAGACGAAGAGCAGAAGCTCTTTCGGTTGTATGGCAAATTACCCACACACAAGAACATCCTCACCAAAATGCAAAAGGTCCGTTGCTGCGCCCAGCACACGCCGTCCGTAATCGTCCACTGAGAGGACATCCTGTCATCAGGATCGCAAATACTTTGACTCGGGTGACTATGCGCTGTCGAAGGCGGGTGTCGCTCCTCAAAACACCGTTGGCACTGCTATCCCCAATCCCGAAAAGTATGCACCTCCACACACTCTGTCACACTCCACTCATCGTCGACCGCATCAGCATTCCTCATGCATCATCACCTCCAACCTCACATCAAGGGGGTCTGTCCATATCACCAACAAACAGTTCAAATACTGCACGAGAAAGTTCGCTGTCCCAGTCTGAAATCGATTCGAACTCGAAAGAAGACAAAGAGCCCGACAGCCTCACTAATGGAGAAGACCAAGAGGCATAAAACCGCGCTTTTGAAAATGTTCATTTTCGCTGTTTCCTCTCAGACTCTGTGTTGCTGTTCACTATTCCCGCTGTCGCCTTGATCATATCTGTCCGTGGCTCAAACCCCATGCCCTACTGTCTACCTCCTGAATCTGATGTCTCGACTGCCTGACCACTTCTCTTTGCAGTCACCGTAACACTATCCTACTGTTTTGAACTTGTATTATCACCTGTAGGGTTAACATGCACACGAAGCCACTCTAATATATCACTCGATTCACGCAACTTACTTTGAAGTCGCGCCTGTGGCAACTACAAATACGTAAACACATCGCGCGCGCGCGTCCATCTACCACCTTGGACGTGACCAACTTCCTCTCCCTTTACTAGTCATGTCACTCGACGCCTACCGCAGTGAAATCGCTCAGCACTTCACCGAGGCCGTAGCCGCGGACGATGCACTAGTCAAAGAATGTAAGCGCGTTCGAGACCTCCCACAGTCCACCTGCCCACGCGTCCTTGTAAGGCATAAGCATGTGTAAAATGTACAACCTCACCGTAGAGACCCTCTCATACAAGTGGCAAGCACTTTCCTATTCCAACACGAGCACCCTCGCGATTTTCACCCTCCAATCCGTACCCGATCTCAAGGCAAGACTGCAGCAGGAACTGGGCAGACTCAATGCCACTAAGCAGGAAGCTGCTTCGCGGAGCACAGCCAGTCTCACCTTTGGAAGAGGGCGGGGCAGGGCAAAGGCACCGATTGCGAGGAGCCTCGATGCGGGTCTGAAGATTGGCCCACTGCGGTCGGGTATCATCAAGTCAGAGGTCTCCGACTTCTCCGGATCGAGTAGAATCGCGTTTGAAGGACCGAGGTTGGACGAACAATCTCAGAAAAGTCGAGCTTGTGAGGGTATCGTGGATCATACCGAGCGTGTCTGCTGATAACGTTGCGATCCAGATCGATACATGTACGAGAAAGTGTCAGAGAGGAGTGAAGGTGGGTTTGTTTCCTTTCGAGCCTCCACGAACAAACTAAACGCGCAACGGACTAGCTTTGGATGATCGCATTGACGAATTTGCTGATCTCATTCAGAGACACTATCGTGTTGATGAGCTTGCCGATCCAAGCGCTGCCACAGAGGTCCGTTTCCCTCATCGGACTATCCGTGCAACTCACACCCGTGCCAGGAAACCACCACCGTAGTCGGTAGGATAGTCCATGACGCGGAAGTATCAGCCTCAGGGGCGAAGCTTAACGAGTTGTCTTTGGTTCTGGAATCCTCACGAATGATGGGGTCCGGCGTGCGCGTCCCGATACGTTTCACTCCAGAAACCAAGTTGCGGGGTGGTGTCAGAGGCGTCGGTGGAATAAGCTTCTTTCCTGGTGCAATTGTAGCGCTACGTGGCCGCAATGGTGGAGGCGGCTTTTTCCTCGTAGAAGAACTATTGTCGGTACGCTATCCCCCTCCATCCCAAGAGTCTCCTCAACACCATTTGGTATGCATCATTCCAGTTGCCCCCGATCAAGATGCCTCCGTCACCTCCGAGTGATGCCAACGCTACTTTTTCCATGTGTATCGCATGCGGGCCGTTCAGCCTGGACTCGGACTTGGAATATAAACCCTGGGCAAGCTTGCTTGACAACGTAAAAGCAAACAAACCTACGGTCATACTCCTGGTACGATCAGGCATTTGTCCACTTCAGAACCTCTCTGATGTTTGCCGTGCGTACTAGATTGGTCCTTATGTTGATGCAACAAATTCACGCGTCAAGGACGGGGACACGGACGAGACGCCTAAACAGTTATTTGAACGGCAGTTTATCGAGAGACTCCAGGATTTCTTGGTCCAGTCTCCGGGCAGCACGGTACTGTTGGTTCCAACCATCAACGATATGATCAGCGACCACGCAGTTTTTCCGCAGTGCGAGCTCGAACCCGAGTTCAGCAAGGATCCTGTGGGCTTGATTTTACGCGCCAGGAGTATCTCTTCTAATGACTCGTTATATAGCGCATTCGCCTGCTTCCAAACCCTTGCCGCTTCTCTGTCAACGGGATTTCATTTGCAGTGACAAGCGTCGATACCTTGTTTCATCTTCGCAAGGAGGAATTCTTTAGACGAACACCAGAGGTTGAGCCGTTGATTCCGACATCCGAGCCCGCAACAGACGGCATGGCAAATCTTGCACGCAATATTTTGCAACAACGAAGGTAACCCATTCCTAACCCCATCTAAGTCCATCTGATGGCCTTTGAATAGCTTTTACCCAATATTTCCTGCTCCATTTGACGTTGCACATGAAGTCAACCTTGATGTTACGCACTCGGAAGGGATCAAGTTGGTGGATAGTGAAGACGAGTGTGTGCCGGACGTGCTTGTGCTCCCAAGCCGCTTAAAACAATTCTCAAAAGTAAGCATTTGCGTTCGTATGCGGGATTTGTTGGGCTCATAATCCCTCCAGGTGGTGGACAGTACCACTGTCATCAACCCCTCGTTCCTGTCAAAAGGTACCTACGCGATGCTATCGTACGCTGGCCAAGGATCAGGTCTGGCAAAAGATCGCATAACAGCAGATATATCAAGAATTTCATAGATATTATTTCATCCTAATCTCATGCGCATATACGAAAGGTCATGCGAGTGAGCTGTCTTTGACTTATGCAACTTTGAACGCATCTCCCAGTGCCTTGGTTGCATCCGCCACCATGGTCCTTCCCACGGCCAATACCCCATCCATTCCCAGTGTCTGGTGCGGAACACCCTTATAGGTCTTAATTTCCACCTTGACTCCCAGTCCTCTCAATTTCTCTCCGTATGCGATGCCTTCGTCCCTTAGTATATCCATCTCACAGACTCCCACCCATGCCGGAGGTGTATTGGCCAGGAGTGTTTCCGGTGCAAAGATAGGGGAGTTATCCCAGTTTGCCCGTGTGGTAGGGTCGGGAAGGTAATTGCGACGGAACCACATCATACGACCCGTGTTGAGCCAGACTGTGTCTTTCATCTCATTCCAGGAAGGATACACATCGCCAGAGTCGGAGGCGGTATTGTCAATGACTATAGTCTCGCTGCGTGAGTCGTTGGACGCTCGAGAATGGATGAAATCAAAGGCTCACCGGGCACGACGAGAAGTTGGAATAGAATCGGGATGGGAGGATTTAGCTCTTGAGCCTTGACTGACACGATAGCTGCCAAGTTTCCACCACTGCAGTCATGTATGAGCCCGACCGCATGACCTGGACAATCAAAAGAGATACCTTGACGAGCCTCCGACTGCAATCTTGTTCACGTTGGCGTTCAGCTCCGATTTTCCGTTCTGATGGATCCACTTGACGGTATCGACCGCGTCGGTCACTGCAGCGGGGTATGGATTCTCAGGGGCGAGCCGATAGTCGAGGCATATGGTCAGACAGCGATTTTCTGCTGGCAAAATCGTGACGATGAGCCGCCCGATCGAATTTTCGCAACGACGTACCCTTGCATTGACGAGCGGCGAACGACGCCTGCGTGTCCAAGCTACCGAGGGTCCAACCACCTTCAAAATAGTAGGCCGGCACGAAATGACCTATCAGACTACGAAACACACGCCGAGAGCACGAGCAAATAAAAAAAAGGGGGGGGACCGACCTCCGTGGATGTAAAGAAAGACGGGCCACCCTTGAGCAGGTGGGACGCCCTCGGGGGTGTACACGCGAATCTTGCAGTTTTCGAGTGCGATGTCTCTCACGGAGCCTACCTGGACGACGGGGGAGCTACCGGGGACGACGGGTAACTTGCGGATGTCGGGGTGCCATGGGATCGTGTGGGGAGGGATGACGAACGCGGTGTGTTTGTTGTGGAATGCGACGTACTCCGGGTCGAGGCGAGGGAGGATGTCAGGATGGATAGGTTGGTGGATCGTCTCTGACATGGTGTCTTTTTTTAAGGGCGCGCGTTATCCGTTCACTTGAGCTTTATAGAAGGGGGTGGGTTGCACACATGATCTGCCAGGTTTAAAAATGGTGAGACGCGATGCCGCTATGAAAAGCTTGTTCCCTTTGAGTGATATCCATGGTGGGCCATTGTTGTCCGCGTGCAGTGTCGAGGTATCCTGACCACGAAATGAACACTTGTCATCTTCCACCCAGTTGAACAATGACTCTGATACTTGATCTACCTTGTTGCAATTTTTAGATAAATTCCAGACAATCGATGCTGACTCGACAATTTCTGGTGTCTGCGTACCATCCATTCATGATCCCCATCTACAAAAATCCATCCTCTTTCAGCAAACGCGCTATCCATGCGTCTTCACTTTCACGAGGTTCCCCCCCAAACTAAGGATCCAGAGCGTATCGCTGATCTCGGCCTGGTCAGTGAACCTTCCAAGCGACACTTCGAGTTATGCCTGGACCACTGGCAAAGAATGGAAGTGATGAGGGAGAGCTTTCCAGCGTTGAATATCTTGGATGACTTTCGAGACCTCCTGACGCTTTCGGAAATTAACCAAGTTGCCTGGCAACGTATCTTCGCTGCCGTCTCGGATCGACGCCAGAGTGGTGAGGAGAACGCCTAGGCCGTTGGATTGGGAGTTAAAAAAATGTTTCTACCACAATTCCTTACCCATGAAGGGCACGCACGGCGGCACAGTGCTTGCAAGGGTAGAGTGATACTTGGTGGAATTGTCTCCCGAATCGATTATCGTTTCGCAGGCATTCAGCTGTGTCAGGTGCCGCTTATCGACCTGCTCCCAGGAACGCTTCAGCTGGCGTATGGCAGGCGATTTGAGTCCGGATATGATTGCAACCATAGTGGAATAATTTTGCACAGATCGGCAATTCTGTGAGAACATCAGTCATAGCCCCCAGAGACATCATCATATGACTCACATCGGCGACAAGAATAAATTGCCTGAGAAAGACGGCGCGGGCTCCAGGATCGTTTTGACTAAGGACTGTGTCGGCAACCCAGTTGGCGACCTTCGGGAACGTTAACTAGTGCGTTCCCGTGATTGGATGTTAGTGTACCCCATTAGTGACTTGGATGATCCGTGCAATGCTGTCTCCGAGTTGAATGCTTTCATCTCGTGATCTCGCAAGGCATTCCGCTGGGCGGATTTATTGATACACTTGACTTTCCAGAATGGTTAGCTGCCGCGCTAATTCCAAGGGGTCGATGTCAAGGAGGTTTAGCTGTCCGTCCGTCACGAGAACAATAGATTCAGGAGGAGACACGGGATTTGACGGTGCCCTCAAACCGAGCTCTCCGCGTTGCTGAAAATCTCATCAACAGCCAAAACCTTCTGGCAGTGCCGCATGACTCACAGCACGGTCGATCCAAACCAGCACTCGCCTAGATGTTGCAAACGTACTGACGGCTTCTTGCCGCAAGAATTCTTTTATCCGATCGAAAATGTACATATTATCGTTTTCGATGACCCCGTCATCCATCAGCATAGTTTCGAATATGTCTAGCACTCTGAACGCGGCCCGTGAAGACCATCCCCGACGTTAACTAACAGGGAGTGAACGAACCTTGATTGGACGACATGTTGCTCGAGCCTCTTCCACTCTTCCGACTCAGTAGGAGTCAGGCTGTCGGGTGGCTGGATATAGAAGCGTTGGACAAGGAGACTGAAAAGCTCCAAGAGTAAGTCTTCCATGCTGTCATGAACCACGAACCAATAGTCTCATTGTGTTGTGAGGTGTTCGACCAAAACTGGGACCGTTGCTGCCTGGACGCTGCCATCCGCACCGATGACCAGGT
Organism: Boletus bicolor; assembly: GCA_003316205.1. NCBI lineage: Eukaryota > Fungi > Basidiomycota > Agaricomycetes > Boletales > Boletaceae > Boletus > Boletus bicolor. Next base: position 14,096 of record QFEM01003981.1, read on the forward strand.
CATTCTCTGGGTAGTTGGACCGTAGATACCATGGGTCCGACGTATTGACTGCTTTCAGCACTACGAGCTTACCCAGTACGCTTTATACGTCGGACGGGGTTCACACATACTACGTGATGGTGGGCGTATATGTCTCGGGGAGAAATTGCCTGTTTGGGTGAACCAACGTTGGCTGCAATCACTGACCATGGGCGAGGGACGATCGTCGAAAAGCAAACGCAACAGAGACAAGGACGGCGAACACAGCACGAAAAAGAAACACAAGTCATCGCACCGCGAGTCGAGCAAAAAGCACAGACACCACGCACACGACTCGGTCCACATCACCGACGATGACCCCAACGACGACGATATGTGGGTCGAGAAGAACATCGACATAGACGGCGATCGGGTTTGTACGTCCGTTTCCTCGTGCGGTACATGCTCATACCAAACATCCTCAGCTTCTCGCAAAGGACATACCGACCGCAGAAAGTCTCAAGTTGACCTCCCAAGCACGGGCCTCCGAAGAGGATCCCGTCCTTCCACCCACCACGAGCACGGAAACTAGACTGCAGCGCGACGAATGGATGCTTACGCCACCTTCCGATACCCCACTCCCTTCCAGCTCTTCCCGGCCCCTCGCACAACAGTTCCCCACCGGGGATGATTCCTACACGGACGGCTACACAGAGTCCTCCGTTTCTGGACGGACCCTCGGTGGTGCTGTCGACTTCTTCTCTTCCCTCGGCACAGAGAGGAAGCGTAAGCCACAGCCGGACAAGCCAGACCCGGACAAGGTATCTCGCACCCTTTGCTCGTAGCCACGGTTTGCTAACCTCGTTCATTGCAGCCAAAAGTGAGTGATCGGGAGCTTAACGTAGGCCTCCGAGAAGGCAGTAGTACAGATGCGAGTGTTCCTTCTCCGAAATCCATCACCGCTGGCGGACCAGGTTCAAGCTGGCGCATGATGCGTCTGCGCCGAGTTTACGAAACTGCCGAGGAGGAAAACTTGCCGGTGGAAGAAGTCGCGCTTGAACGCTTTGGCACGATGCAAGCATTCGAAGAGGCCAAGGAAGAGCGACGAATTCTAGACGAGCGGGAGGGGAAACGCACGCAAAGAACCACCAATCACAAAGGCAAAGATCGTGAGACAGCAGGCGAGAAACGTTTCATGTTCACAGACATAGGCGCTAGCGGTGCATCAAGTCGCAGCTCGTCGTTCCGTCGACCGACTACCGCGGATGACAGCGCACCAAGGACCCCTTCTCCCGCTGCTGGGTCAGCGAAGCCAGTCGCCAACCGTCGCTTAGATTTATTGCGTTTACCCTCTCAAGCAGCGTCGCCGCTTGCCCAATCACATACACCTATTCCCAGCGTCATGACTCCCCCTATCGCTACTGTTCCTACCACACGCGCAATGTCTCCTTCGTCTCTGAACAAACTGCAAGCCCAGGTTTTGCGCGCGAAACTCATGAACGCTCCGAACGCAGCCGAGCTTGAGGAAGAATACGAGGAACAGCTGCGGAAATCTCATGGTGAACCTGGACAACCAATTGTAAGGACCAGGGTTGAGGTGTTGCCCAGTCTGGATGGACGCGGGCGCTTGTATGACGTAGGGCACGGCAAGGACGACGCGGGACCACTCCCGGGTAACCGTAAGAGGAAAGAGAAGGTTGGCTTTCCATTCATTGTGGTACTTTCGACCATCCTAACCTGATATCTTTTAGTTTGAAACTCGCGACCCAAAGACTGGTGATATCGTGCGCTACAATGCCGACGACGACGAAATGACCCTCGGAGAGATGTTACGTCAGGAACGTTTTGGTGCAGGCATCTCTGACCAGAAAAGTTTGGATACCCAATATGCCAAGGCCCTGATGGGTGACGGTAAATTCGAGGTTCGTCCTCACTGCTTCACACCCTGTCTGTCATTCATTACGCTCTCAGAATGACCTTGATTACATTGACGACAATGCTGAGCGTCTTGCCAGGCAGAAAATGCGCTCCGATGCAATGAAGCGGCAATTCGCTATTAACGGTATATACCTCAGCCGTCCGACCCCCTGCATGTTCTTAACAAGTACTATCTCTTTATTCCATCACAGACTATAAACGTACCCAGAAAGTCTTGGCTACCTGTCAATTCTGCTACGGGGAAGATGACTCGCCACCCAAAGCACCTGTTGTTGCAATGGGAACCCGAGCTTATCTCTCTTGCACTCTCACTGAGGAGCTGCTGGAGGGGCATTGCCTTATTGTTCCCATTCAACATCACTTGACGATGCTCGAAGCCGATGACGACGTTTGGGATGAAGTCAGGGTATGTATACGCTCCTCTGATTTCCAGGAGGTTAATTATAGTACCTGCAGAACTTTATGAAGAGCCTCATGAAGATGTTTGCGGAGGAAGACAAGGGCGTTGTATTCTATGAGACGGTAATTAGCCTCAAATGGCAAAAGCACACATGCATTGAATGCGTGCCTCTTCCTTGGGCACAGTATGATGATATTCCCCAGTTCTTTAAGGTATAGTGCTTGCATCACTTTTAAGTTTTGGAAAATGAAATAGGGTATAGGAATCTATACTGGCAGCCGAAGCTGAATGGTCTCAGCACAAAAAAGTCATCGACTTCTCTGCACGTCCTGGAGGATTCCGTCGTGCGATGGTTCCCAATCTACCCTACTTTATGGTCCAATTCGACCACAAAGGTGACCGTGGTTATGGGCATGTTATTGAAGGTACTGGGCAGTCTGCCGCTCTGGGAGAGGAAGATGGTGCTCTCGACGAAGGAGAGAAGGGAGGTGGTGAATTCCCCAAGTAGGTTCATGGTTGCGATGTGGTATTACCTTTGCATTGACTGGCCGGCTATAGATACTTCGCGGGAGAGATCATAGGGAACGTGATGGACCTTGAACCGAGGCGGTGGAGGCGACCGAGGAGAATGGATCGCCGGCACCAAAAGGATCGAATAGACGACTTCAAGAGGAAGTATGACAAGTATGACTGGACTGGGTTAATCGGCAAGTGAATAGTTGTTCATGTATAGCTCGACGTTGGTCCGTGTAGTAGTATTCGATCGAGTATATTAGTTTCTCCTAGACCGATGACGGCAGTGACACGAGTGTGTGACCACCTCCCGAACTCGCGACGATCCTTCAGGAGTACCATCATGACTGCCTTGACGACGTTGTGCACGAGCTCAAGGATGAATTCACGGATACGAAAATCAATCCTTCAGTGTGCTGCCACGTATGACATTCCACGGCATCTCAGACTCTCCAACTTCACGGCCTCTCGGCGGAGGCTATTAAGCACCTCCACGTCCAGCGAGCCCACCTTACGCCGCTCCTACCTCTATGGTTCGTTCCTCAAGACGGGTCCCACTACGTTCTATCTATTAATCGGTCCTTGTAGTCCCTGCCTCGTCAGATCGCATGCTCGAGAAGTCACTCAATCTCGGAGCCCCGCCAGATGTTGTCATTTATGACCTCGAAGACAGTGTCACCCCTACCCCACACGATAAGAAAGCGGCAAGGCAGCGGCTAAGCCAATTCCTGCACGTCCGTGGTCTACGACTTGGCGTGGCGTCGTGGTGCTGATGTAGGAGCGACAGCGGACACCCAAGGAGAACCTACCTGCTTCCGAGCGTGTCGCCGTTCGACTCAACGATATAAGCACGTCCTTTTTTGAGGACGATATGGCTGAGATTGTATGTCCTCTTTCTCGTTTCTGTAAACCTGACGCTTTAATGCAAGCTCCTCGGAAAAGCTCAGATACCCGTCTGTGGGTACCCTCGTGCTCCCCAAGATTCACTCCGCCCGAGATTTGCACTACGTCTCTCGTACCATACGTAATTCGAATACATCTTCCACCCCATTGCGCATCGTAGCCAGCGTAGAGAGCGCACGCTCTGTTGTAGGCTTAGGGGATATTGCTAGCTGGAGGTCGGAATTCGGGCCTGAGAAAGGGGGAGAATTGACAGCACTTCTGGTGAGCTCCAGCTCAGCTCACCATTCTAATCCACGGAGCTCTGATGGACGGCTGCTAGTTTGCCGCAGAGGATTGTATGTCTCACCGCCTTTTCCCTTCAAGATCCGATGTGTGACTTCTCGTTATAGATTGTGCTGATACGTCCGTGGTACGGACGACGTCTAAGCGAGAGCTACTCTATGTGCGTTCCCAGATTGTGATCATGGCCAAGGCTTTCGAACTCGAAGCTATAGACATGGTATGCCAATGCCTTTCCTTCCATCTCGGTGTTTCTGACCGGCGCTTCAGGTTTGTGTGAATTACAAGGACCCAGAATACCTACGTGAAGAATGCGAAGATGGCAGGCGACTCGGCTTCACGGGGAAGGTATCTTCGAGTTCTTCATACCCCATTGACTCGGCACACTCATCTCATGTTCGACTCACAGCAAGTCATTCATCCAAACCAGGTAGCGACTGTTAACTCCTCATTTGTACCGACTTTCCACGGTGCGGCTCATATTCATATCCTATCTCGAAATTCCGAGTACTCACGATGGGAAATTGCAGAGATCCTCCGTGCCGCTAAGATCCTCCACCAAATGGATATTGCACATTCTAATCAGAAAGGTGCATTTGGACTTGAAATGGAAGGTGGAAGTAAAGAGATGATTGATGCACCAATGTTAAAACAGGTGTGTGTTCCCTTCTTTGGGCAAGGTGGCCGAGCGTTGATGGTAAATGCGATGCAGGCTGAGAACGTCATGCGGCTTGCACGAGCCTCCGGATGTGATATCCCTCATGTGGAGTAATTGTAGGGTGGCTGACTCGTTTATGACTGCGCTTCTGGGTTTTCCCCTATCTCCATTATGCATGTGTGCATTCGGTATACCAGCCATGGCTCATAATACTCGTGCATATATTAGGATACAGCAATGGTGTGGATAGAACTGCCTTCCATCGGCTGAGTTACGGACGATGAGTCAGTGTGAGTCACTCACCAGTCTTCTCACAACTCGAAGAGGCACGTCGAATATAAGGACAGCGAGTCCCTCGAATATGACATGGCGTAACAGAGCATACGTCCGATCCTTCGGTCAACCAGAGCTCAGATGTAGAACATGGACCCAGCCAGATTCGGATGAATATTGTTACCCCATGCCTTCACAGCGGCATCAAACACCCTCCTCTGCCTTTCCTCCTTGCTCGCCTCCCACATCTCCTTTGACATCGTGACTGTCATGGCTTCAGAAACCAAGAAATCGTTCAGGTAGCACCGGCCGCGCTTGCAAGCCAGATCGGCGTAGTATGCCGGGGGTATAAGGCTGACTGCTCTGGTCGCGCGCGCATAGAGGTAGCTCGTCGTGTGAATGCCTTGCTGAACTTCGTCAGCACCGAGTCTGCTTTCGTCATATACGACGGTGTAATGTGTGGGCTTCGCATGGCCCTGCAGACCTGCGTGGGCTTGGAGATAAAAGTCAAAGTCGAAGCTGAAAACCACACTAAATTCTCATAGAGGAGGCTGGATAATTGGGTTGCGCGTACACTGCGGTAATGCCCTGGTCAACTATGGTTCCAGGACGAGGGTTGCCATTCCTGTCCGCGAGATCATTGGGGGGCCACATTTTGGCGTGGCGGGGCTTGCCGCAAGCGACGATCGTCAATTGAGGTCGGTAAGGTTTGTCTTGAGGGTCACCTCTGGGGCTAACTTTCCCGAAAGCGTCCAGTATCTTGCGAAGCTCTTCACTGAGGACGGTGCGCAATTGTCCCTGCGACGCACGTCAATAGAGCAGGCTGAAGTGAAGTTCAGAATCGCGCACCTCGGATACACCACTTCGAAATACGTATACTCGATCAGGGAGGGACTTGCTGACCTCTTGGTATCTCTTCAAACATTCGACCATCATCGGGGAGAGTTCCGTGATCGCCTGTTCATAACCAACATCATGCTATAGTACAGTGACCATGGATGGTAGAGTGCGCACCCTCCTCTCCTGGCACCTCAGGCTGGCTGGGAATTGAGCAAAATTGTTGTCTACGCTGGCTACCACAGCCGCAATGGATGGCGTTCCGTCGATACTTCCTGGTCCAGGATGGATCACATCCATGCCAACCAGCATCGTCTTTCCCTTCATCAACCACTGCAAGCTCCAATCGTCTATTATGTGATTTATACCCCCGAGCTTCGTATTGAGTTTCAAAGCGACGTTCGAGAAGTACTGATCCTGCTTCCTAGGTCTAATAAGAAATTTGTAAGCTAATATGTGGATAGTGTGTATCCCCAACTCGACATCACAAATACGTTTGATACCGGGATAGATGTAATTGTCGGGCCTTGGTAAGATGACGAGGTAAGATGACGAGTATGAACGACGGACTTCCACGCCAAGCCTGGTTGTCCTGGATGATCGAGCGAATTCGAGCAAGGGATTGGAGTCTCCCAGGGTCACCAGCGGGGTCTACCATATTGACGTTCAAAAGGGGAGGTGCGTTGTCGGGAGTGATCCCTGACATCCCACTCCTTTGACATTTTCCCGCGAATCCTTTCCAGAGGGCAGCAAGCTGAGGGTCACCGGGTCCATTGAAGACGGGATACTGCTCCGTGATTACTAAAATCCACCATGACTTTACAGCACCGCCAACATGGAATTTGACGTCGAGGATGTTCCAGCTCCTATTGTTCACGTTCGGCGGCTTGCCGCCCCTGTAGCTGACGCCCGGAGGAGGGAGCTCTCGAAATGGGACGCAGGCCATTTCGAGACTGACCGAGGTGCCAAAGTTCGCTAGCTTCTGGTTGTTTGGTGTCAGTCCTAGTTGTGGGAAACCCTGATTAAGGATAGCCTGGGCATTTGTTGCGGGGCGCTTGCACGCATAGGGGCGCATCAGCGTCATTTGTTGACCATCAAGTCTGCCACGGAATGGCTGGCCAGGCAAAATCTCGCATAACTCTGCTGGTACCAACATAGGGCGCTTGGTGTTCGGACCAGAAATACTGACAACGGGTAAATCGGGATATTTCAAAGTGATCTTGTACTCTACGCAAAGGGTGCGAATCAGCTGGCTGGTCGCTCGATTACGGGTCGTCACACATACTTCGCTTGAAATACTGCTCAACAGTCATCTTCCCGTTGAATTCGTCGCATTGGAAAGATGTGGTCTTTGCCGTCGTCAACATGATCCTCTTTAATGGCTTTGTCTGCTTGTAGCCCAGGTGACTGGTCGTCACTTTGAGCTTCTGCGCAAAGCGCTGTGGCATGGCCCCATGCGACTGTCGTTGGAACTCCATGATGGCATTGGCGAGGTTGCCCGGCTTGTAGAATGCGGTCATGCAGACACCGACGTTGACCATGAGTTCTTTATAAACTGGCCGCGCCGACATGAAGAAACCCCTCCATGCCTCAAGCCCTGTGGAGAGGTTCAGTGGCTTCCCGCCCGGAGGAAAGAAATAGCGGTTTTTCCCAACACGGACTCCATTGTGGGAAGCATGATACTGTAGCACCAAATCGTATGCCGATACGGTCGGGGCAAAATCCCAATATCTGAACTTAGGGTCGCCGTTCATAAAGCTGGGATAATGCGATGAGTCAACGAGACGAGTTTCCGATGGTCGGTCTTACGAATCGAGTTCGCTGAACTTGAGTTCCTGAGTGAAAGTAATCGAGAAAGTATAGGTCTTGTAGTGTTGGCCAGGTCGTGTCTGGCCTTCTTTGAGGAAGAGGACAGGGACGTTGAGCGGTTGGGGCAGCTTCTTCGAAGAAACGAGCCTGGCACTACCATCATGAGCGATGAATGGTACGTATTCTTGCCAGCCCAGATGGGCGCTCTGCTCTAGGAGTGTAAACAAACTGGTCTTGATGCTCCGAGTCTTGACCTTAATCTT
>QFEM01003990.1:0-15585 GCA_003316205.1 Boletus bicolor
TTTCACATGCTCTATGCACGTGTCCTTGATTCTCTTCTTTCTCTGATCCGGTTTATCACGATACACAGGATACGCGCTTCTCCCGACTCCATATGCGTTATCCCATGGTTTATCCCGATCCCGAGGTATTCCGCACTTGGCCCGTGCGCGTATCCAGGGGTATATAAACCCTCTCCTTTACAATACGATTCCTTAGCTTAGATCTCCTTCGATTTACCCTTGTATCTCAATCTGCGCTAAGGCAATCCCAGCCTTTATTCTTTACTCGTCGTCCTAAGTCTCCGGTCTACTATTAAGTGACCGCTCCTTGTACTTCCTTCATAAAGGAACCCTTGTCGGCCTACGGGTATATCCCTAGTCGAACCTCTGCGTCGTCGCTCTCCAAGCGACTCCTTCGTCACCCGTGTTAAGGAATCCCCTTGAACACTTCTTCGCCCCCCTGTACTAAGGAATCCCCTTGAGTACTCCCTTGTGCGCTCCTTGGAATCCCCAGAGTGCTAACTGCGTCGTCGCCCCTAAGCGACATCCTTGTTCAGCGAAGGCCCCATTACGATAGCCACCCGGCCGTCGTAACACAATCAGCCTCAACAGACAGACCGCCCGAGCTCCAACTCGCGCCGACTCCATACTCACAAGCACAAAGCCGACACCCCCGAACTGGACTCAAGTTACACCAACGACCACCGTGATCACAAGACTGGTCCATTGATTGTCTCCACAGATGACCCCAAGCCCACCTTGAAGAAATTGAAGTCAGAGCGAACTCAGTCGGATCACACCAATGCACCAGGACCACAACTGGGCACGCTGGAGAACTACTTCATGGTCTCCACTGGTGTTGCTCGGCCGATGGTCATCGTCAACAAACCTCCGAAATCGACCCATGCCTAGCCACCTCTTGCAACTGGCATTGCCCCGCATCCTCCAGTCCACCCCCAACCTCAGTCCAATATCCCTCCTGTCAGTGTGTTGCCTTGCTCACAACCGCTTGGTCCAACACACTCACAGTGTCCATTCTCTCTCATGACCGGAATTGATGTGCGCACACTGCAAATCAGCGATAAGACCAAGTTCTACCTATTTATGGATATGTGGCTGGAATTCTCATAGATCTTGCATCAAATGATGCCAAAGAAATGGGTCATCGCAACCAAAGAATACAATCGATGTCTTGTTGAGAAGGTGGGACCTGATGTAGTCAAGAAGAACCTGCAAGCCCTCGTTTGAAAGCTCAGAGAGATCAAGCCGTGGGTGATGGAGCAGATCATCAAGGACAACTACACCTCAGCCTGTGAGTACATTCATTCCATTGTATCTATCTCTACTGAGTGAATGCAATTCACTCCTCGCTCTGTTCTGATGGCCCCATGACAGTGAACCAGAACTCCAATTCCTTCTGGCAGAGGCACTGTGGAGCAGTCCAGCTTCTGAAGGTGGACCCTGGGTCCAAAAGGGTACATGATTGTATTCCGTCCTAGTTTTTCCCTTTGCTACCCTTGGACACACCGTTACTCACGTCTTTCACTCCCAACAGACACAGAAGCTACCGACCTGCTCACGCTGCAACACGATCATGTACCCTGGACCAGAGGGGTCCATGCTCAATCACTGACGTGGATTCTGTGTGGATGGCATCAAACAAACATCCAAGGTCGAGGAGCTGCCCCCATGGCCGCAACCTCATGGGTTATTCACTGAAGGTCAGACTTTCCATCCCATCGCTCTCCTTGACATCCTCAAGTGAATCATTGAGCATGCTGTCATGGATGTCCCACATGCCCTCACCACCATGGAAGATGAAGTGTTCGCCACCCTCATCAAGTCCTGGATCTTCCACATAGAGGGTGGTCGTGTCCTCTTTCACCTTTTCAAGGAGTTCACTGCCAACCCAAGCACCCCCGACTCTTATTTCCACACTCAAGACAGGGTCCAGTACCTCCAGCTGGCCTACCTCAAGGAAGACTGACGACAGTAGGAGTCCCCTCTCGTGAATCCAGTGTTCTCTCTTTTCTCTCTTTCTTTTCGTATTGTGGCACTGGCATTGGCATCGTCATCATCATGCACATCATGTCACGTCATCATGGTGGTTTCACTGGTTCCATCATGGCCTCACAGGGATGGTGGTGGTGTGCCAGTGCCATCACGGCGTCATTGTCATGGTGGTGGTGATATCGCCGACACCATCGCGTCAGCATTGTCATTGTATCGCCAATGCCACCTGAGGAGGGCATGTGAGAAGGTGTGCATGGGCAAGTTAGGGGTGGTGTGCGAGAGGGCAAGAGCAAGCAAGGTGGGGAGTGCGTGTGTGAGCGAGTAAGGGATGAACAAGGAGTGAGGGCATGTGAGGGCGACTCGGAGGGCAATGGTGTTTGCAAGGGCGAACAGGGTGTGAGAGGGTGAGCATGATGGCGAAGGCAAGTGAAGTGGGGAGGGCATATGGGATCCGGGCATGCATGGACGAGTGAGAGATGAGCGAGGCGGGGATGGGATGGCGTTGTGGGAGTATTGCAAACTGTTTTACCCTCATTGTCCTTCCTCCAGAGTGGTGTCATGGTGGTGTGGCAGTTGTAGCATTGAGCTGTGCTGACACTCTTTACTTTTTCTTTTCTTTCTTTCACCTATTCCCTGCCTAACTGCTACTTCCTGTCCATTCCATCCTTCCCCCTTTTCGTCTTTCTTTGCTCCTTTCACCCATTCCCTACCTAATTGCTTAGTGTCTGTCCATCCTCTCATGAGTCCAGCGTTCTCTTTTTTTTCATCTCTCTTCTTTTTCTTTTCTTTTTTTTCACTCATTTCCTACCTAATCACTTAATGCTCGTCCATTCCCTCCATCCCCCTTCTTAGTATCTGTCCATTTACTTGTGAGTCCAGCAATCTCTTTTTTTCTTGTCTTTCCTTTTTTGTTTCTTTTTTTTCGCTTGTTTCCTACCTAATCCTTGTTTCCTACTTAATCGCTTAGTACTCATCCATTCCCTCCTTCCCCCTTCCCCCTCCTCTCCTTCTTCCTCTCTTTTTGCTAGTTGTCCTGTTGTACCAGCCCTTTGTATGCTCACACAAATACATGCCATCTCCATCCAGTAGCAGCACCCTAATGAGTGACTAGTGATCGGTACCTCAGTACCTACACTATGGCAAACCCTAATTTAGGGTTGCGCTTGGGGCGAAAACAGGTCATGTGATCCACCAGGACCTTTCGCTCGTCACATGGGACCAAATTTGGTCCTTAGGTGAAAATTTGGTCATTCCAAGGGGTAGCGAGCCGAAGGCAAGCTGAGGACCCCCCAAGGGGTGGGTGATCGGGGCTCGGAAAAGTGACCCAAGGGGTCACTGCCACCAAGGCAGGACTGATATCCTCGAGACTGTCCCTTGTGTCATGCATCCCCACCCCAGCAGTACTAAGTAGTTCCCTACGATCCACACACCCATAGGTTCCATTCATGTACTACTACTCACAAGTACATGAAGTAGTACCTGAATAACAATGCCTTTTTAGCGTACCTCATAGATGTTCTTTAAGCCTACAATTTGAACTTGGGCTTGAATGAGAAGTTGTACGAATACATGCACGATGTGGCAACAGTACCGCTACGGACGTTTTCAGGGTCGAACTCAGGGTTCCTATGAATCATTCAACCGTACCAGTGAATCGTATCGACATCTGAATGTCGATATAGTTTCGACCCATTTACTCATGGCCATAAAATGGATCTTGCCTACTTGATGTAGGATCTGTTGATCAGGTAGGGGTCAGGGAGCTAAACTTACGGTATCAATCGGGTATGGGTCAGGGTAAGCGGGGGTATACGTACTAGTACAGGAACTCCAGGACATGTCTTTGATATGATTTGGAGGATGGCTCTCCAGACGTGGGACATCGAGATGCTTGTCCTAGATGAAGTACATGAGCAGCTGAATAAAGAATCCAAGGATCAAATATACGACACCTACCGCTATCTTCCTCCAGCAACACAAGTCATATTGTTGGGCTGCACTTGGGTGCTACAACTTCCCTACGACGTATTAGAGATGACAACTAAATTCATGACAGACCTCATGACAGACCCCATTTGAATCCTGGTATGTCGGAAAAAGCTAAGGCACCATTATAACGTCGCTACGTTGTAATGTCACGTGAATCAAGTTACCGAGGATGATAATGCTACTTGAAATGGAATTATAATCTGGGGTGATAAGATAATAATTCAGCAACGTGCATTACTAATCCATGTAAATGTTATTATCACACCAAACTCGTGCGCATCTCGTGCCTGGTATTTCGTTTCGTCCCCTTCTCACCTCTCTCCCACCACCATGCCGCCAGATACTCACCGATCGCGCCAAAGACTCGATTTCCAGCCGTTAATGGCGCAGTGCCGCCATTGCGGAAACCAATTCAAGGCCCAAGGACTGAAGAAACATGAGAGGAGTTGCCAAAATCGTGTGCACAGCACGTTCGATCAAGCGCGGTATGTCAGAGAGTTTGAAGAAGAACGTCAGCGAGGTAAGTGATTTCCTGAATCCACTTCTGACTCGTCAATCTTACTGAACAACCAATAGTACATGATGCCCAGGATTCGATGAGTGGTCCAGCTGCAGCCACCGCCTACGTCCCTGTTCCCCCATTAACAGTACCCGGTGAGCCTATAATACTACAACATTGCGTCGGGTTTCATTGACACTCATTTTCCTTTCTCAACTCTTTCTTTTGGCAGGACAAAATCATTCACCTGCTGGGAGTGTCGTTTTTGACACACCCGATCCACATGGCTGGCATCCTGATCACGGGGGTGCCTACGCAGAACAACGTGTAGGCGGTAGCTCGTGAAGCTCTGGTAAGATTGATATGCCTATGGCGCCCGTTTCAGTATTATTGACTGACACCGTTTATGTTTTGGCATAGCTTCCGATGCTTCCATGCGTGATGTCGGCGGTTCAGCAGCCGCCTATTCTCCCCGAGAATCTGATGCTGAAATCCCTGCTGACTTCAAGACAGAGTATCATCCCCGAAGTGGCCGTCTTCCGCTATTTCAGTCTGCCGATGACTTCGGTTGTTTGGCTGCACCCACTGTACAACCAGACGAGCAGCCGTGGCAACCCTTCAAAACTGAGGCTGACCTGGAGTTTGCTGATGTTGCCATCCAGGCCGGACTGAACGCGTCTCACGTGAACGCCCTGCTCAGCATCATTTCGCGGGTGGCGAATCATAGCGCAAGGGTCACATTCAAGAATGAGAATGAGCTTCATCTGGCATGCGATCGGGCGGCACAGGAACTAACACCGGTATGTTATCTCTTTCTATTTTTTCCATTGTATCACAATTCCGAGTTCAAGCATATCTCTTGTGCCTAGTTCACAAAGTTGGATGTCACAGCTGAGTACCAGAAGGAACTGAAAACCTTCGAAGTACATGTTCGGCCCCTGTGGGATTGGGCACTCGACTTGTTGAGCAACCCGCTTCTCGCACCCCACTTTGTCTGGGATGCAGAACGCTTGTATACGCATGATGGCGAGGAGTACAAGCGTTTCTACACAGAACCTTGGACAGGCGATCGTTGGTGGGACATCCAAGTATGTTGTTAATGATATAATTGTACTTTGTTACACGCTATTCACTGTATTGTTTTCATCTATGATTTCAATATCTATTATAGTCTCGTCTCCCCGATGTCCCGAATGCTGTCCCCTTCGGTTTCATACTCTATGCTGACAAGACCCGGTTGTCTTCCCACGGGACTGTCAAGGCTTATCCTGTCGTGGCGCGGTGTGCAAATTTGCCAATTGATATACGGAACGGCGAGCGTTTCGGCAGTGGGTGTGTCGTTGGTTGGTTACCAATTGTAAGTTATGTCGTTTGAGGCGCTTGGGATCTTATCGACGGCTTTGGATTCCCCATTAATGCTAGGTACCCGAACCGGCGAAAGAAGAACACAAGAAGTCATGGACAAATTTCAAGTGTGTTATCTGGCATAAGTCATTCAAGACACTTCTGGAAGATCTCTTTCAGCTCTCTCGGACCGGGTACAAACACAAGTGCCATGACAATGTTGTTCGCTGGTTGTTCCCACTAATCCTGATCCTCTCGGCGGACTACAAAGAACAGTAAGAACGGTAACTTCTATTGAAATCCACTAATGAAGGTTCTGATAATCCGTTTAAACCTAGGTGCATGATGACCTTAATACGCGGGGCCAAGGGAAAGCGCCCGTGCCCTGTGTGCCTTGTTCCTCTTGAGGAACTGTGCGATCTTTCCAAGATGTTCCCTATGCGAACGATAAGCCAGGCCATCGAGGGATATCAGGCGTATCTCAGGAAGAAGTCTGAAGGCGAGGCGATCCTCAAGGCACTTGGCTTACGGCCTGTCGATGTATGCCATTTTCAATCAAATTCGCATTGATTTGGTACTAACTTAGGATCGTCTTAATAGAACGTACTCTGGGATGTAGAAAACTCGGAACCAGAAGAAGCGGTCAGCTTTGACCGCTTACACTCCGGCCATGGTGGACTTTGGGGCAAGCACATGCTTGAGGAACTCAAAATAATCCTGAAAGCACTCGGACGAGACGTTTCCATGCAAGTAGAGGAACTGTGTGTGATACATTTAGTTACAGTTCCGGTTCTTGGATCCAGATGAATATCATTTTGACAGAGTGGCCAATTTCCCGAGGTGGCGCAATCTAGCCCACTTCGACACCGTGATGCACATCACATTCTCGGATGGCAACAAGTTACGAGATCTCGCAAAGGTTAGTATTCTCTATTTACAACAGCGTGTTTTTATCTGACTGGGCCACTATATATGATGTAGCAAGTATTCTACGCTGCGCTTGGTGTCCTCACTTCAGCTTCAAGTCCGGAGGGATACCGCTTGTTGCGCATGATTGGCACCTATCTTCGAATCGACAGCCTGATAGGCCTGGACGTTCACACGGATGAAACACTTGCGATGATTGAGGCGGAACTTGTTGTTTTTGGTAACGAACTGAAGGTATTCATCCCCCGAACTTAACAGAGTCTTGTACTAATCGTAAATATAGGAATATATTAATGCCGTCAAGCGCAGCGACCTCACAACGCTCAAGCGTGACTGGGATTTCCCCAAGGCCCACCTGTGGAAGCACGTCGTACGAGACATTCGAAGCAAGGGAGTTGCCCGCAACTACAGCACCCGCCCAAACGAAAAGATGCACGGTGCGCTGAAGGATGCATACGCTGATCGAACGAACGGAAAGAATATTGAAAAACAGGTACGTTGCAGTATTTCCAGCTGATTATATTAATGTCACTAATAGTTTTCGACCATTTTCTATATAATAAAGATCCTCCGAATTGATCACCACCGCCTGGCCATCAAATTGATTAGAGACCGCATGGAAGCCGAAAGTGAACAGCAGAGGGAAAGCAAAGATGAAGGCGAAGGCGAAGATGCCATGGAAGTCAGCAAATCCGTCGATGATAGATCCATGCCGGGGCCACCTGAGCGGATTCAGACTATAACACGCGTGCACCTTGGTTCTCCAAGTCTGTCACAAAGTACTATCTCGGAGATCAAGGAAACGCACAACAGGGATCGGGGGTTCGAAAACTTTCGCCACAAGTTCACTCAGTTTGTCAACGATTGCCTTCCTAGCTATGGCATGCAGCTCGACAGATGGACAAGATTTGAGCCAACATTCAAGGTATGGTTGTAATACTTATCCAAAATCGTACTTATTTGAACCAAATGACTAGATCCACGAACACAGTTATCTCAAGGTTAACTACGCCTCTCGGGTGGATTGGAAGTGGGCCACCGACTACTTAAGATCCAACCCCTCGTTCCATGGCCGTCCGCGGTATGACTGTGCCCTCGTTCAACTCACAGAAGAACGCACTGCCTTCGTTCGCCTCATCTTCGTATTCAAGTGTACCATCATGGGGTCTAACTTCAGATTTGCGCTCATACAGCCCTACACAGCAGGAATTGGATCCCAACGCCGACTTGACCGTGACTTCAAGCTTACCCGCGTCAGGGCGGTTCCTCGGTCACAATCAATATTTATACCAGTTGATTCGATCATCCACGGTGCCTTGCTTTATCCCGATCCGACCAGCCGTGACGACTTCTTCGTCGTTGATCACATAGATGGAGATATGTTTCTCCGTACGATGTCAATGAGGCGACCACAGTAAGGTCTGATTCAATGGTTTTATTTAGATAATCGTGCTTCAGAGGTCAGTCTGTATTGGTTACAGTACTTAATATCAGTGTCAGAATTGAATTCCAAGTCAGTCTAATCACAGTTACATCGCAATTATAGTATTATAATATAATTATAATTGTAAATGCGGTGTTAATACGATAATTGTTCCGACAACTTAGACTGTCAGTCATTGAATCTGAATTCCCTGGCCCATCTCCCCTTGTATCCCGGACCTCTAACGACACGGTCCCAGTCCGTCCTCCGTTCTCCATGTAATAACCATGTCAATTGTCAGCTCAATCCTCTGTACATTTTGCAACTTCCCTGGATGACCTTACTAATAATGACCTGACGAACGTTCCAGAGTTTCGTCTCTCCGACCCCTCAGTTCCTCTGCTGTAGGTGGGGCTGCTCATCGCAGAAAGGACAGCTTTACTAGCTCACATGATGTCAACGGCCACAGCTCCATCGACGAAACTGACTCAAAAATCACAGTGTAGGTGTATTTAATCTCTAGACTGCATCTGTTGCCCCGAATTGGATTCTGACACTGTAACTAGTCTAACTATTACTTCTCGTGGCGCACACCTCGACTCTGATTTGTCCAGACTCCATGTCCTGGTCGAGTGCCAGACAACAACACTCCACTGTAATTATAACTTCCGTCCGTGCAAACTCAGCATCACGCTTATTCTCTCAATCAGATATGACTTCCTGGTCCTCCTGCCCTGTGAAATCCTCCACCCAACTCTGGACCATTCTCTTTTGAACCGAGTCAACTTGCAGATCTCTTTAAGGATCTGAAAGGCTCGGATTCGACACCCCCCAAATTCTTAGTGGTATCACTAGCACCCTCAATGACCTTGGCACTCATCCTACCTGTGGCTTGCTTCTTGACCATGGTGCTGGTCGTCCGTCTCGTACTACGCTCAGTACAGGGGAAGGCAAAAGACACAACTCCCACATACTACACAAGCTCCCCAACGCTCCGGATAATTCCTGCCCTCACTTGCCTTGAAAGGCGGATGATAATAACATGCGCAAAGCACCTGATCCCCATACTGCCTCCTTGGCAAACTGCAAGGCAGTATACAGAGAAAATATCTTGCCGCAGCGCCCGACAACATCTCTCCTCGGTTTAATGTGGCATGCACTCAAGGACATGGTTTTAGTACGTCAACATTTTGTAATTGAACCACCTTTTTCTTCATATTTGCCTTTTAGGTTTCATTATCCATAGCTACTGTAGTATCATTGGTGCTTGGCCTATCCCAGGATTTTGGGACGACGCTTCCTGAAGGCCAGCCACCCTTTGATTGGGTTGAAGGTGTCACCATCATCACCACAATTCTTATTGTCGTAGGTCATCTCTTGCTTTTGTCTGTCTCCCCTCGTCACCGTAATCCCAGGTTGTTGTTGGCTTTCTTAACGACTAGCAAAAGGAACGCCAGTTTGAGACACAGAAGGTCATTCGCAATGGCAAAGGGCATCTCATTATCAAGGTATGTTGCCCACATGGCCAGTCACCTTTCTTGACATGTACATGTCTTGTAGGAGTTATGGTTGGTGGTTGGCGACATTGCATTGCTGGAACCGGGCGAGGTGTTGAGTTTGATGCAGGATCAAATCAATGGACTACCTCCATTGGAACAAGATGCCATTCAAGCCTTGGTATGTCCATGTGCTTTCTTTCACCCATGTCTTCTCAGGTGTGTCCCGATCATAGTGGAACCAATTCATGGGTGGCATTACTGCGTAAAAAAAGTCTGTCTTGGCCCTCTTTGCAGGCCCCGAAGTTATTTTGTTTCATTTTTGGCATGACGGGCACCTGGAGCCATGGGTCGTTGCATCTGTGTGTTCCCTCCGGCATTACCATCAATGAACTGCGTGGTCCACTGTGATGGAATCTTCCTTTCCATGCATAACGCCAAGTGCAAATAAGCGGTTACCAGCGAGGCGGATTCCATCAAAAAGGTACCTACCCAACAACTTATCCTGCACTGAAGAATGCACAGAACGATGTGCACCTTAGAAACAACGGCGCTATCAAGGGGCACCCAAACCATTCATTTCCTCATTCACCACGTGTGGATTATTTCATCTGAATCAGTGGTAGCAAGGCGCTAGAATGTGTCGGTCAATATGTTGTCGTTGCAGTTGGAACGAAAAGCTTTAATGGGTGAATCATGCTGAGTAAGAAAGAATTTGACTTCTTCTCTATTTAACGTATCTCTGAATCACCTCATTCGCATCAGCCTTGTGCACCAATGCCAAGATGACTCCATCGCAACTTAAGTTGAATATTACTCTTGCAGACTGAGTGCAAAAGCTGGGAGTATCCTTCTGTTTGGTGCTCTTATGATACGTTTCTTCGTACAATTTACATTAGGTACAGGTAACCCACCAAGGTCAGCCTTTCTTCCAGGTTTGTCTTCTAATCTCTGATTTTAGATAGATCAAGAACTGCAAATCAGAATGGCAGAGCTTTCGTACAGGTTTTAATAATCCATCACCAGTAGCAGTTGCTATCCCAGAAGGCGAGTTGAGCACAGTGCCACTAGCCATCTCAGACTGACAATCACTAAAGGTATTCCTCTTCCTGTCATGCTTGCGCTCGCATTCGCTACCAGACGCATGACAAAGGGGAATTTGCCTGTTCGTGTACTCAGTTCACGTGAGACTATGGCCAACGCTTCTGTTGTCTGCACAGACAAGGCTGGTAAGGCTCTCACACAAAATGCAATGACTATCATTGCACGGTCCATTGGTATTGATGCAAATTTTGCATGACAGCTTCAACGTAATCAATCTAGGATGAATGTAGTCAACGAGCAACGTTCTTGCAGGAACACCGATTCTGCGGTTTCTGGACACACACAGGATTTCTCTGTTGACCAGAACCATGTCAATTTTCTTCTTTCACCCCAGTTTCACAAGCTCTTCAATGCAGCTATCGCCATCGACATGGTAACTGCCTTTGAAGACGCAGGCCCCGTGACCAACCAAAAGGTCTTCATTGGTAGCAGACAGAGGTGGTGTTCCTGAATTTCTCAGCTGGCCCAGTATGTTTCCGTTCTCAAGCGACCGCAGAGCTGACATGGGCGTCATAGGGAAGCTTGAGAACAGCAGTTATCGACTGTACGTAAAAGGGGCTAGCAAGATCCTCATATTCACCACATCGTCGTTTCACCAGATGCAGAAAGCTAGCAACGAGGATGTCACTGTGGAGACCATAGAAATCAATGCGTATGCTGCAATCAACATTTTCCATACAATCTGAATCATCTTTTATGCCAATCAATCGCTCTGAACCATCACCATTTGTTTTCGTGACTTCCCCATCTGGCCTCCACTGGGATTGCACAGGAACGGAGACAAAGATGTACGTCAATCAATCTCACCCTTTTCTCTTCTTCTAACCATCAATTAGGTACCATCACATGAAGACCTCGCTCGCTCACTCCTATCGGCATTATCAGCATAGAAGATCCCCTGCGCAAAGGCGTTCAACAGGCTGTCGCAGATTGCCAGAAAGTTGGTGTAGCTGTCAAAATGCGCACTGCCCACTCCCAAATTCTCACCTGTCAACAGGGGACTATAACTGCTGCCAAGTCTAAGGGTCTAGGGTTTGCGCCCATCTGTTATTTATGTCGTCTCATAGCATTGTCAACGACACTGACACGTTTTGATCTAACAGGTTTTGGACATTTAAATCAATGTCCTGTATGGTGCCACAGCGTGTTCCATGCCCAGGCTCTTGTAATGATATACATCAGGTGTGCAATTACATACAATACTGACACAAGTTAAACGATGACATTTTTTCCAGTACTAAGATGACGTAAAATCGCTTCGTGTTGCCCTTAAAACCCAATGTCGGTGCATTGCAAAGGTTCGGATTACTTTCTCCTCACATACCTGGACTCCCACCTGAACTCATCGATTCACTGGTTTTGCTAGTATGCCTGAGGATTTCACAAACGCACTCCGTGACCTATCGGGGACCAGTGACAGCGATGGTGAATTGGATTTCTACGGTCCAGGCAATGGTGACAACGAGGAAGTACCCGGCGATTCTGGCAATGAACAGGAAGCTCGGCATGTTATGGTCGATCCTGCTCCGGAAGCTAATGCACAAGAACTCAGGAAGGTAAGCAAAACACCTATTCATCCATTGATTTGGGACTGCTATGTACCACTGTAACCGTCTTTCAGGCTCTTGGACTCGCCCAACTCGCTTACTCAGACACTCATACCAAGCTCCTTGATCTGACGAAACGTTACAATGCATTGGTCAGTGAGATGGAAGCACAATGTTCGAAGAAAGGTGGCCGCAAGTCCAAAGCTCCAAGTTCTCTGGAGCAAGGCATTTGTGACGCGGCCAAGAAGTATTGCCTATTGTATCATCTCTGGGTTCCACAATCTCTTTTCCCCTTCAAATTGCAGCCGGACGTTGACCCACGTAACCCCTCCCGTTGGCAGACGCCTGAGGGTCAGACTGCAGCCGAGCAGGCGGAACTCTTCCAAATGCTACCTTCCGAGCTTCATAAGTCATTGAAAACATTTCCCGAGTTCTCCCGAGTCGTAAGTAGCTAAACACTTGTTGTCTTGTTCCATTCCAAAGCTGATCCATTCCCACAATCCACCATTAAGTTCTCGAAGGCTGTGACTGAGGAGCGCGCAAACATCATCAAAAACATCAAAGATATTTCAGCCGACCTTTTCTCTTCGCTCGACGTCAAGGCAATGGTCTTTTCTGGTGACAAAGCTCTCAAGGCTCTCAATCCCAAATTATTGGAACTGCTCAAGAAACCCGGGGATACTCAGTACACCCAACTCTCCCCCGTTCTCTTCACAAATCCAGCCGACATCCGAGGGAATAAGTTATTCAAAAGTCCTGTTCTAGTGAAGGTAAATATATTCCACATCCTTCTTCCACTTTGACCAACCCTTTTTATTGCAGATTGCTCATGTGTTGATGTTTGGGAAGGCTAGCCTCTCGAACAAGAAACGTGGGGGGCCAAAGGGGCGCGGGGAGCGCATGGGAGTGCAGACCATCACGGAAGGCTTGATCGCCAGGACAGCTACAATGGTAAGTGTCTGAATTGGACTATTTGTATTCTACTGCTCTAATGCTACGCGTATTATAATAGGTTAGGTACTTGTTATCGCATGACCCCAAGTTTACGGTTAAGGGGGAAGCAACCAGCATTCCGTATCAGAAGGACTTCGAGTTCTATTTGAAATTACTCCTACACCCAGACAGACGGAGATGGACACTCGAAGTCATTGATTTCTTCAACACCGGCGTGTTTGGCACCAAGTCCCCTGGTTCCCAGTCAGCGGACAATCCCACCAGCGTTCCCACTGGCATCCGCTCATGGGAAGATGAACTTCTTCTAGAGATTGGGAATGACTTCAATCCTGAGCCGCCCACATTCCCATCACATCCACCTTCTGAACCCACTATTTCCAACCCTGGACTAAGACCTCTTTCGGGAGTAATGAACACTACATCAGCAGTTGTCCGTGAACCACCCGCTTCCCACCTCCCACTGCCAGGCCCTGTCGGCGCTCCCTTGGACTCGTATTTGGATAGTCCAGGTGAACCTCCGGTTTCAGTGCCTTCACTGGCGTTGGTTGATGCAGCAAGGCCTAGACCTAGGCTTCGTGTCCCATCTGATTTCATCCCCCCATCCATCAGTGCACCTCGTGCCCCTGGAATTGTTCATGCCGTGCCCGAGACACCCTTCTCCAACGGCCAGGTGACCAACTCAGTGATAACTCTGTCAAATGCTGTCAACACCAAATTACAACTTGAAGTCGCCCGATTATCCATTAATCCTGGATCGGATCCTGTACAATCTGCCCCAAAGTCAAGCCATCGTGGAAGAGCTATTACCTCTAGTGGAAACAGGTTGAAAGTTGGAGCCATCGCAGCGTATCCTGGACCTGGGGCTCCAAGTGAGTTAGGGGAAATTCCTGTGCCAGTAGCACCTGTCGGGAGAACTACACGCAGCAGGAAAAAGGCAGCCAATTAGGATTGACATTGTTAGTATCCATTTCTCAGTCTTTTATATTCTGTGTCCATAATCTATTCACCCTTCGATCTGAATTCCTCATGACCATTGCAATGACATTGACATCATTTCGCCACATTTGGAAGTATGATTATGCAATCATCATAATAACACCCACAGCATGAGCAGAGTTCTAATCCTCTCTCTTCCTCCAACCACATCGACACACCTGAATTCCGACATCCCAGACCTTTAATCCACTACATTACACTTCTCCATGTGAAACCATGGTCCATCAGTCTTGGACTGACAGCCATTCCCATTGTGCTGCCTCGTCCACCTCATCCTCCCGTAACATGTTTGCATGCATGTCTTCCTCGTGCTCGCTCACTCACCCCTGCCCTTGACAGTAACCTATCAGACCGTCAATGTTCAGCCTCTCCTGGACCCTCCTGGGCCTTGACACTTAATTTCAGTCCTACTTTGCTATGAATTTCTTGATGCTTTTCACCCGACACCGATGATGGTGAGTACATTCAGATTGACTAGTACTTTATCTGAATCTGAATTACATTGACAGGTCCTACATGTCTAGGTCACGTTGGCCTTGTTGTTGGCAACTTTCCGAGTGTTTTGTGTTTGAGCTACCTACTTTTGTGCCCGCCATGATATCCCCTTCACTGACCCGCTTATACCATGGTCCCATTGCCGTCATTGGAACCATGACTGTCTTTGTAAGTGATCCTACTGGTCTAAATTGTCGGTATTCTAATGTTTTCTATCTAGACTCTCATTTGACTGTATCCGATGAGTACAAATTATGCAGTGACTGGTTCAGGAAAATTGTGACTGGAAATAATTGGAGGATTGGGATGGTATAAGATGGATTGAAATGTAATTACTATCACTTCTCGGTGATGAGGATGTCGACATGTCCATTAAAATGTCGCCCACTCATAACAATGTCATTGGCACACGTGATGATGCCATTTCAATCTAACTGACCCGCTTCATTGCCCTACAGCATTATTTGTCATCGTAATGTCACCGTGCTGTATTGTAATGACTATTGTAATGCTCTCGTACAACATTGGCAACTTTTCTTAATCATTAAATAACCATTGACATGTGACATGATTATAATGTCCATTACAGGTACATATAATATCATCCAATGATATGTGGAATTTTCCGACATAAAGAGTGACGAATTGACGTGTGAGGGGACATGCGGTGGCTGAAAAGGGAGACCAGACATTCAATACGCTGTGTGATTTGTACGACACACTCACCCTCGTGGGTAGGGTTACGGCGCTGCCGTGGAAGCCTGAATACAGCAGTCAGTGACTTCGAGCCCACCTTTTGTTAGTAAACAGAGACTCCAA
>QFEM01004007.1:0-13864 GCA_003316205.1 Boletus bicolor
GGGGAATAACACATTTAGTGAAAAATGACCAAACATGTGGACAGTTTTTTGAGCCACTGTAGTTTCCCACTTATACCCCATGATGCTGGTCCCATACCTGACATTGCAGAACAATGTCCTCCTACTCCTCCTGTGGAGCCTCTCGTTGCTTCTCCAGTTGCTGTTGAAGCTGCCGTACTTTCTGTAGATGTCCCCACTTCCACGTATTGTCTCTCAGATGGACCACCCACCGTCTTCGAGATCTGCGAGCTCACTGAGCTCATCACCAACCCTGGTCTTGCCACGGCTGTTGATTGTTACCTCGATGTCTCCTCCCCCCTTTATGCACTTTACACCGCGTACCTTTCTAACTTGAATGTCATCGCTATGGTCCATGTCCCTGCTGCTGATCCCACGCGCACTCACGTCGCACATTTCATCCATCATGATGCCAAGGAGATCCAATGCCGACTCCTTATCGTACTCCACCAACTCGGCATGCTTACCTTCCTTCAGGATCTCCGCCAATACCTCCTTGCCATTGCCACCCAGACCAAACCCATCTCCGAGGAGCTCCACCGTGCCCTCGAAGAGGAACATCAGCGCATCGCCCAACACGCCCATCCCACCATCTCCCCTGCCGAAGTCGAACAACCCTCTGCTGCTCCTGGCCCACCTCCCGCTCCCACTCCTTTGGCCAGTACCACTCCACTCTTGGCCAAAGAAACTCGTATGATGGAGCGTATTGAAGCCTCCTGGATAGGCGCTGATGGCCGTCTCCCACTTCCTACCACTCACCCCTGTGCCCATCAAACGTGCTATAAATGTGGTCACCTTGGGCATTTCAAAATTGATTGCCCTTTCCACCAGTGTTCCTCATGCCTTCGTTGG
The DNA here is from genome assembly GCA_003316205.1 of Boletus bicolor. NCBI lineage: Eukaryota > Fungi > Basidiomycota > Agaricomycetes > Boletales > Boletaceae > Boletus > Boletus bicolor. The sequence goes on from QFEM01004007.1 coordinate 871, forward strand.
GCCCCAGGTCATATCCTTAACCGGTGCCCCCTTCGTTGTCACACCCCATCTCCTCCTCCCCATCGTATTCCTCCACCATGCTAGATGTCTTCTGGCTCCTCTTCCTCTAGGTCCTCTGGTTCCTCTGGAACCCCTCGCCACTCCCACGCACCCCGCCACACTTGTCGCATTCGACGATCTGCCTCCCCACTCTACGAGCGCAACTACTCAGACCAGGAAGACGTCTGGGATGACACTGCCTATGGCAATGTCACTGGCTCCCTGGTTGGGGGCCCCATCCTTTACTAGAACAACAAGTTTGTCTTCGTCGTAGCCTTGACCTTACTAAGGGGGTAATGTTACAACTTCTCTTTTTTTTCCTTCATTTACTACGTTTACTATCTCTACTTGTACTACCAGCGCCAGGACCATGTATCCTCTGTGTCCTTGCCCACCCACTGGACTTCTTTCCCTTTCTCTGCCTTCAGCTTCCTCTACCTCTATACCAAAGGTACATTCCACTTGTCTCACAACTTCGTTGATTATCCCACGATAGACGGACATGTGCTTCGCACATTCCATACATGTGTCCATGCTTCTTTTCTTCTTTTGATCCTTATTGTTATGAAACACAGGATACGTGCTTCTCCCGATTCCATACGCATTATCCCACGGTTTATCCCAATCCCGTGTTATTCCACACCTGGCCCATGCACGTATCCCGGGGTATATAAACCCTTCACTTTACGATAGGATTCCCTAGCTTAGACCTCCTTCGAGTTACCTCAAGTACCCACTCTTGTACCCCATCTCTGCTAGGCAATCCATGCCTTCTCCCTTGCCAGGATCTCTCTAAGTCTCCGGTCTACTTCTAAGTGACCGCTCCTTGATATTCCTTCTATAAGGAACCTTTGTTGGCCTATGGGAATCTACTCTAGTCAAACCACTGCGTTGTCGCCTCACCAGCGACTCCTTGTCCTCGTACATAGGGAAGACCCTAGTGTACACTCCTTCGTGCGCTTGTAGGAAACCCCCAAGTGCTACTGCGTCATTGCTCTCCAAGCAACATCCTTGTCAGCAAAGGCCCCATTACAATAGCCTCCCAGCCGTCGTAACACTTATCACACATAGACCCTCCAGCACTAAATTGTTTTAAATTGAACACAAAGATTTGTCAAAACACGACCAAAGCTGAGGTGAGCACTGAACATCAACCATTTGGTTCATGTGTCAAGCCACAGTGCTGCCACACTCACAATGATGTTTGGCCGTGGTGCAAACCACTTTGCTTCCGCCAGTGGAAGCTCTAGGTCGAGCGACACAGCTAGCAGAGTGCCAGGCAGACAGACAACCTCCAGGCCACCAAGTGCAAGAAAATGTGTTGGTCGTCCTCAAAGTCGGCACCCACATAGCAGCACCACTGGGAGATCTCAAACACCCTTGACCAATAATTCAAGTGATCAGGTAGCTGACGGTTTGACAAGTATAACAGTTGGGAACACGGCCACTGCCAGTGCTGGCAGAAATTCTTCACATTTGCAGTATTCTTCGACTTCTCAAGTGCATCTGACTCGCCCTGCCTCCCCAGCAGATTCGCTTTTAGACCTGTCTATCAGTACTCAGGTGCAGGCTCAGGTTGGACAGCGTCGACCACAAGAGGAAGACTCTACATTGCAGCCAGCCAGTGGCCCACCGATGGCAAATCTTCTTTCATTACAGCTCACTCCTAGATGTACCAAGCGTCTCAAGACAGAAGCTGCTGCGTTATCTGCACAGTACAATGTGTCTGAGCAGGAGCTTGTAGGGCTGATAGAGGTAAGTGGAGTCACCCCACTATTCATCACTTCATATTCTGTGTTACGACTTCTCTTTTCTTTCTTACATGTGCTTCATCTACTCAGTCTACTTGTACTACCAGTGCCTGGACCACGTATCCTTCGTGTCCTTGCCCACCCACTGGACTTCTTTCCTTTTCTCCGCCTTCGGCTTTCTCTAGCTCTATACCAAAGGTACATTCCACTTATCCCTTATTCTCATTGATTATCCCACAATAGTCAGACACGTGTTTCGCATGCTCCATGCACATGTCCATGCTTCTCTCCTTTCTCTGATCCTATTTGATACAATACACTGGATACGTGCTTCTCCTGACTCCATATGCGTTATCCCATGGTTTATCCCAATCCCATGTTATTCTGCACCTGGTCCGTGCGTGTATCCTGGGGTATATAAACCCTCTGTTTTACTTTACGATTCCCTAGCTTAGACCTCCTTCGAGTTACCTTGAATACCCACTCTTGTACCTCACCTCTGCTAGGCAATCTATGCCTTCTCTCTTATCAGGACCTCTCTAAGTCTCCGGTCTACTTCTAAGTGACTGCTCTTTGTCATTCCTTCTTAAAGGAACCCTTGTCGGCCTACGGGTATCTACCCCAGTCGAACCCTTGCCCTTGTCGCCTACGAGCATCCGCTCCAGCAAACTCTTGTCACCTGCACGTAGGAAACCCCTAGCATGTACCCCTTCGTCCCACGTATAGGAAACCCCTAGTACGCTCACCTTCGTCTCGTACATAGGGAAGACCCTAGTGTACACTACTTCATGTGCCTGTAGGAAACCCCCAGGTGCTACTGTGTCATCACCCCTCAGCGACATCCTAGTCAGCAAAGGCCCCATTACGATAGCCTCCCGGCCGTTGTAACATCCTGATTGTGGTCTCAAAACTTAAAGTTGGGCGGTCTCTTCAGCATGCTTCTTAAGATGTTTGCATTACTCCTTCAGAAGACATCTGGGACAGATGAAGAGAAACTCACTGAAGCAAAGGCCACTCTTGAAGCAAGGGACTTTAGGGTAAGAAAACTACAATGTCATGTCAGCTACCACTTATGAAATTTCCAGCATATGTTAAAGCGCCGCATCACTGCATGCCTTCTATCACCCAATCTCACTGCCTATGTCACAGATACCACTGACCACATCATGGTAGACCCCCATCCCTTGCATGAAGTCAATACTCATCATGATGAAATCATAGATGTTCATGCAGGAGCATCAAGAAATATTCAAAGCCCCAAAGATATTCTTCAAAGATGTTGAGCTTAATGAGATACTCAAGAAATTGGTGACCGACACCCTTGCATCTTGCCAGGAACGTATCAAGACTTGTGTAAGTATCCCGTTCGCAGATCCAAACCAAACTGGACTGATGTATCAAATCCATATTAGTTAATTCAATCCCTCTGTAAAGGAACTAGTATCATGGATGTCTTACAGGCAGTGTCCATGGGCAACATGGAGATCAACGCTGCTCATTGGACTCGTTTCAGCTTTCTTGTATGTATTTTAATTGATATTTTGTAAGAAACCTCACAGGGAATTCCAGAGGACCTGTTTACAGATCTTTCTCATTGGGACTCATGGCTTCAAGGAGGTTTCGATGTTGATACTACTCTCATCAAATATCGTTGATTATCTCCATCCGGATCTCCACTCCATCATTAAGGATGAGTCTGGCTTCAGTGTCGAGACCCTCATCAAGTTGCCAGACAAGTCTGCCACAAAGGATACTGACGATGACCTCAGCAATGCTGATGCAGAGGGCGAAATTGATGACGAGTACTATCCAAGTGCCCCTCCCTGTGGTCAGAAGCCACGAGAATCAGACCCATTGGATGCCAGTGAGCTTGACGATCTGGATCTGGAGAAGACAGATGGACATGATGGTAATGGGAATTGCAATGACGAAGGCAAAGATGAAGGTAACAATGACGCTATTGAGCTGGATGCCAACTCTGGATGGTCTGGCTTTAGAACCTTATATCCGAAGTGGACGTCCAAGAAGTTTTGGGGCTTCGTTGACTACACTTTGGAGCAGTGCCGACAGTTTTCAAAGGAGAATAGCAACACTCCTACAGAGTTTGAGGAGGAGCTCAAGAAGTACATGCAGCGCAAGCAACAGGCATCATAACTAACTCCATTCAACTTGAAGGCTTTTTCAAGGTTACTTGTCGCGAGATCTTGCCGACTTCCAGGGGCGCAAGAAAATCAACAAACTACTCAAGGACAATAACCTGCTCAGTATTGTGGCCCCAGCTAGTACTGGAATTCAGTGGCAGGATACAATTCAACAAGGACTTTTCTGGTAGATCTAAACAACACCCCTCCCCCCCTCTTTCCAGCTTTCTTTCATAGCATAATATCACTGTTTACATATTTTTCTCCCCTTCCCCCTTCCCCCCTATCACTAATCAGTAACGTACATGCATGTTACCATCAACCTGAGACTCAAATATCATTGGCTTTTTACCAGTTCATTTATGGTTTGTGTGGTCAGATTCATTTTATTGCTGCATAAAAATATATATATATAGTGCTGTGTGTGACATAGGTTGTGTGGATACACACTGGTGGATATGCCTAAGATATAATGGCCCAGATATATGGACTATATACTGGGGAGGAGATATGGGACATACACTACCACAGATATCTATGTGATATCCTTGTGCAGATACCGCTCCAGTCTCATTTTAGTTATCTCCAAGGGAGATTACCTCACAGTTCTCCATTACATGTTGAACCCATAGTTATTGTATAACCACTGTTCGATGTCATCCGTATCACCCTCTATTTTCATCACACAGATATCACGCAGAAAGTCTCCTGCCGAGAGTGTGGCAATATCGGGAATATAAGGTCAGCTTTTTATATATATTCTAAAAAATTAAGGCAGAAGGGTGCGAGAAAGTGAGCATGACTACCTTTTGCGACGCCTATTTCGCCTCCCTCGCTTCCCTTGCCTGTGTGATTTGCTGTCATCAACTTCGATTTCTTGCCTTTTTGGGCTGAAAAAACCATGTGGCCCGTGTATATTTCAAGCTCAGCCGCGGCACCCTAGGGCGGTAGCACAGCCACTTTCCATTTTTGGCGTCCGCTCGCACTCACTGTCTCGCGACTTCCCTTTGAGCCATAAAAACCTGAAGAAATGTTGAAAAATTTGTCATTGGTCTGAGATAGCTACAGAGTGAAACTGGATGAGTCCAACAAGGTCTTGAAATCACTGTGCTAAGCATGAAAAAGCATGGCCAACCTTAACCCAGCATAGCTGATTTCCTTTTTTGGTATCCACTCTGACGACCACAGCCACAACCCAATCACTGCAATTTGTACCTATAATACAGTGACTACTTATTGAGTGGTATGAAATAGAGTAGGGATTTTAAAAGTCACAATACAATTGAGAAAATTGAATTGAAAGAAGTAGATCTGGCCCGCGCCCACAATTGTCCGTTCAGGGGGGTAGCATAGCCACCTCCTGCCGCAACCATGCCGCGACTTGCCATATTGGGTAACCGCTCGAGTGGAACAACTCAACACCAAAACTCAGTAGCTGTAGGTATATTTTTGATTCTAGTAGACACCCATTTGAGGGGAACTCTAATAGAGATGGTGTGTAATAGTAGACATTCCTTATCTAATCACACACTATTGCTTTATATTTTTTTAAATAAAAATCACAATAAAAATAGGAGCAGGAGGCTGGAAATTGAGAGAACTTGAAGTAGGGGAGGCCACAGGCAGTCAGCTGACAAACCCAACCCCTACTTCAAGTTCTCTCAATTGGAGGTCTCCTGCGGACCCAGCCTGGTGCAGGTTCTTGGGATTCAGTCTTTACCCTCTATTGGATCTTTGGTCCAATAGCGAGCTCTTGAGCTCGTTTGTATCTTAGCCGTCTTCGCATGTACCCCTGGGGTGCCAGGGACAAGGTGGAGTCGGAATGTCGACCCAAAATGGTAGTGTACCCATACACCTTATACGTACATTCTGTACTTAACCCTGGCAGATTGGTCATGTGCAGGGGTTGGCTCACCGCAGGCAGGCCGAACTTGGCAAGGGGTGGATTGCCAAATGTGGAAATGACCACCCAAGGGGTGCCGCCCCGGCACACCACCTTCAGCCTCGAAAAACGCGAGCGGAGTGTGAAATACATCAGTCAGAGTGCTAACATACGTCACATGCCACTGTCAGACCTTCAAGATAGGTCGACCAATCCCTGCGCATTCGACCCATGACTTACCCGATACGTATGCATTACCGAGTTCCATCCGCTTTGTGAGTTCCACATTTGGTCGGATGTATATGTGATTGACAACAGGGATGTCATTAAAGGGAAACTCTTACACAGCAAACCGTTGATGTTTCACCCTCACGTCAACCGTTCAGATTCCCTTGCATTTGAACGTGCAGTGCACAGCTATGCTCCTCATCAGGACAAACAACGTTTTGACCGATGCTCTGGTCACAGATACAGTATCTCTTTTCAATCATGGCGAGTACCATGCATACCTTGTCCTGTCGTCCTCTTACTCAATCCCTCTATAGCACCACAACCTTCATTACCTCGGAAACCCAAGCCCCAGCATAGCGACTGGCGTCGTCAGATGAAGAATCTCCGTGATGATTGGCCTACGTAGGGGTGCGATTGGGATTATATGTGGCATTTTCATGCACGCGGTGATGAACTCCCCGAATATACCACTCCTGATTCCCCTGTTCCATCTCATGGTGCACACTTTGTGTATGCCGTTTCCCCTGTCCACTTGTTGTCCAACATGCAATCTGAGGAGATGATATCGCTTCCGCCTGTCATGCCGGTTCTCAGTCGGAATGAGGTGGCAAGTGTTGGAATTGTAAAGGGTTGGCTAACGAGGGGAATCAAGGAAGGCGTGGAGGAGATCGCACCCGTGTTTCTACTTGTTCTGCTCCTTGTGTTAACGAGACAACGTCAGTCTCCCATCAACAACTCATCCCTTCATACCGCTCAGGGACCAGGGTGAAATCAAGCAAGTTGAGGATCTTGAGGACATGGAGCACTTGAGGGTATTCCAGGTCACGCAGCGCTCGCAACATAGCAGTCAGCTCGATCTTCCAAGTACACGCTCTATGTGCAACCATAGCTATCATCAACAGCATGTCTCACTTGTTCTTTCCTCTCTCGACGATGTGCGTTCTAATAGATCACTGGACTTAGACGTCTCTTTGCAAACGAGACTATTTGCCAGCCACTTAGACACCGCCTCAGGGATACAACAGGAGTTCAAACATGCCCAGAAGTAGCATGCCGGCCGACAGGATCTCTCAGAACAGGCATGGGCAAGTGAGGCAAAGACATGTGCCTGGTGCTATGCCTCAGATACCCCAGGGTTCTTCCAGTCGCTTAAGTCAAGTTTGGTAGGCTGGATCCCAGGGCGAATCCGCCATTATTCCAGTCAGCACTGATCATCATCATCATCCAGGTACGCTAGGCATTACATCAACTACGTCGACAGGATTTGCCTCAGGCATATTTCTTTTTGACTTAGGTCGTCGTCGACTCGGGCAAGGCCGAAATCACCAAAGAGCCGGTGATGGTTGCTTGTCGTGTTTTCATGCAGCACCGGTAATGGGTGCTGTTTGCTACCTGGTTTTCCCTCGGGTTCCAACGCATTGTGCAGGGCGAGCAAGAGGTAAATTTCATTTCTCAGCTTCATACTGGGAAACTGAACATCCCTCCATGGCAGGAACCAGCAAATCCAAATAACTTATGACTAGAGTCAAAGGAATTCTACAAACTATTCCCTGCGTTGAAGCAATAGTTGGATAAGTTGGTAGTCATGCATCCGTCGGCGAGGAAGCTTTTCCATTTAATGAAGATGTTGAGGGCTGAGTTAAAACTTGAAGTGAAGGTGGTTTCTTGGACATCACGTGTTTTGCTCACCTGTGAACATCTTCAGAATGCATGGCGAGTTTGACAAAGTTTAGAAACTATGGTGTGTCACTGTTTCTAGCCTTGAACCCGGCACTGACACATGTTTGGTTGCAAAAAATCATGCAGTCAGATGATCACTTCTTACGAGAAACTTCGAGTTGCTGGAAGCTGGAGGACTGTATTGCTTCCCCTTCCTCATTGCAACAACCCATCTCAACATCACTGCATACGTGGATGTGCCTGGTTGGGAGTTGAATGTTGAGGACCATCGGACTTTCATGTCAAGTATGAGTTGCAGGGGGGGGAGCATGTTTGAATATTCTTGAACAATTCTTTGTGCTGTGTGGACGAGCGAGCCTGAGGTACTCGTCAGTGTCTGGCAACTCTAATTACATGTAAAAATCCTTACCTTGACAGAGATGGCACGAATGAGGCCAATCGGGTCACGATCCCCTCTGTCACTTGAGACGACGATGTCGGCATCGGGCAAAGAGGGGTCATAATGTTTTGAGGTGCTGTAGGTTGTAAGGAAGGCCTGCATGGCCAGATTGATAACGTGTGCCATACAGCTGTGACAAAGTACATAGTAGTTAAAATATAGGAACGCCAGACATCATGACCGACTCACTGTAATCGTCGCTCTGCTCCATCAAAAACCTTACCCGTTTCGGATGTGAGAAGGCAAGCGAGCTCTGCCATCATAGTGTCGTTGTTGCTTGCATTGTCGCAAGTGACATACCCAATCTAATATGATGATGAGGCGTCCGAATTGATGGACATGTAGTACTGACAGATCACTTACCCTATGAGTTATACCGAGGCACTTCACCGCTTTATACAGCGCCTGCCTGAGACGGATTCCATTGTGTGCGTTGTTGAGTTGAATGAACGCAATAAGGCCAGTTCTAAGGGATCAGATGTGGGGCACGTTCTCTTCAATCCATGACGCAGTGACGGCAAAGTAACCGTCACAGTTCGATGCTTGCCACGTGTCGCAGGTAAGGTTGATTCAGCCTTGAACGTTCTGGCTCTATTGTACTATGTTAGTTGAGTATCCTGTAAGGGTTAGCATACGTACCGATAGTTTCTTTTTGAGCAAGAGGAAGTTGATCTTGAATTTCTTGATGATGAGTTCGCACATTGTGGTATGGCTGGGTACCTTGATCTTGTTGGGAGCACGTGAGACGATGTCGAGTAATTTTTGGAACGTCGGATGTTCCATACAATGGATAGGCTGTAGCATTGGTTGTTAGTGAGTCAATTGCTGTCAGTGGGATTGCTCACCTGGTCTGTCGCAACAAGCCACTCGATAGCGGCATTACAAAATGCAGAGTCCGAAAATTGAATGATTGCGCCTGCTGGCACAAGATGGCTGTCGAGGGATGGCTGTCTACTGATGCTGGTGCCAGATGAAGTGGTGTCGCGTTGACGAGCTTCTTCCTCTCGGCGGCATTTGGTGTCCATGGGTAACATAGACGTGAACCCATTTTCAGCGGCCCACTTCCGATATGTTTCCTCGTGGGCTGCTTGCTGGTGACGCCGCAACGTGGTTGTTTGGTCGACGATAACGACACGCTTTTTGAGTTGTTTGCTAGTATATAGACAGTTAATGGAAATCTGACAATGCAAAGAAAAGGAAACACACCTGCAGGCATTACAGTCTCGAACCTTCTTGTTGTCCAAGTTAAGGTATGGAGCAGAGAAATGTGCGTCAATGTCTTGAGTGCATTCAGCCCGTCCCTTCTTGGCCGGCTTGTTTACGTCGATGATCTGGACGTCCTTGAGCAAGCCGTCAGACCCAGTAGTAAGGTCCCCATCACAGGCAGATTTATTGGCCTGTAACACAGCCCGATCCTTTGGAAGTCCTATGAAATGTTGTGAGGAATAAGGAATTAGTACACAGTCGCTTCAAACTCACCTTTTTTCTTTTTGGGTGGGCTCTCGCTGGTATCAGACTTGGCAGGGGACGTGGCAGCATCGATGTCGAGGACTTTCCGAGTCCGTTTTGAACCAGAGGTACCACCGTCACCTTCAGGTGGCCGTGTTGCTACCTGGGCTTTCTGTTACGACTCTCTATTTCTTTTCTTCCTTTCCTACATTTGCTACGTTTACTCAGTCTACTTGTACTACCAGTGCCTGGTGTACGCATCCTTCGTGCACTCACTCATCCCTTGGACTTCTTTCCTTTTCTCCGCCTTCGGCTTCCTCCTATTCCATACCGAAGGTACCTTCCACTTGTCTCATGCCTCAGTTGATTATCCCACGATAGCCGGACACATGCTTCACATGTTCCATACACGTGCTCCACGCTTCTCTTCTTTCTCTGTTCCAACTTACTACGATACACAGGATACACGCTTCTCCCGATTCCATACGCGTTATCCCATGGTTTATCCCGCTCCCATGTTATCCCGCACTTGGCCTGTGTGCGTATCCAGGGGTATATAAACCCTTCCTTTACGACTACGATTCCTTAGCTTAGACCTCCTTCGAGTTACCTTGTATCTTGCTCTGCGCTAAGGCAATCTACGCCTTTACTCTTCGTCCTAAGTCTCCGGTCTACTATTAAGTGACCACTCCTTGTTCTTCCTTCATAAAGGAACCCTCGTCGGCCTACGGGTACAACCCTAGTTGAACCTCTGCGTCGTTGCTCTCCAAGCGACTCCTTCGTCCCCATGCTAAGGAATCCCCTTGAGCACTTCTTCATCCCCGTGCTAAGGAATCCCCTTGAGTACTCCCTTGTGCGCTATAGGAAAGCCCTAAGTGCTAACTGCATCGTCGCCCCCAAGCGACATCCTTGTCTAGTGAAGGCCCCATTACGATAGCCTCCCGGCCATCGTAACACTTTCCGGTGGGAGGAAAGCTCCAAATCAGCAGCATTCTCGGCACATGTAACACGTGCAGATGGTGCAGCCGTACGTTTGGGCCAGTGAGGCTGTTCTTCGGTGTCGGACATATTACCTGTAATAAGCAAACGAATGGGATTGGCAGACGAAATGAAAATTTCATATCCGCATACCATTTATAGTTATCGGCTCTTGCCGGTAACAGGAACACGCAATCTTCCACGCAGCTTCAGGGCTTCTGGGGCCTGGCTCGGCTCGGCTCCTGGCTTCTCAAAATGGCAAGCCGGGCTCCAAGCTCCACCAAGCCCCTAATGCGGCCCGGCTCGGCCTGGCTTTTTGGGGCCTGGCTTGACCGGCTCAGGGCTTTCAGGCCGGGCCACAGAATCACTAGTTGGGACATGAGCGCAATGGTTGCCAGGCATGACGGTGAAGGAGTAATCGCACTGGCTGCAGCAGCGGTATGCTCGCTATCATATTCTTATGATTGCACTGACAATTTGTTGGGTAGTTGGAGCATGCCATCACATTCATGGCCGAGGGATATATGGAAGTCAAACAAGAAAGGAGCATGGACGGAAAACCGGAATTCAAACTTCCGAAGGTACTCAACAAACAGACCGGCCAGGAGACGACTGCACCATTTCAATTCTCGTCGGCAAATTGGAGTAGTGACACCATCGCCTACAGGGAATCAGTCCATGGTAGAGGATCAATCTTTGTTCAAGCAATTTTCTCGCAAGCTCACGCCCACAAGACTATCAAGGCCGAACCTTCTCTTGGAGCAGGGAGTCCAGCGCTGTCAATCCTCGTTCTTTGCTGTGTAAGAGTGTGCTTGAGTCTGCGCAGTAAGACCAATTGTCTCCACCTCGAGTTCTTCTTTTGTGATTCCAACCGTCAAGATCTAGTCTGGCCGCGTGCATCCACGTCTGTGCAGTACTGTTTGACTCCTTGCTGGTGTTGGTGAAAGGCAGAAAGGAACACATGCAGCGCCGCATGTGACGCATAAAGACGCACATGATGCAGATGGCGCACTCCTTGACATCCAGTAAAATAACACACGGGGTGTTGGATTCGCAAGAAGGTCCATATGTAAATATAGCCTTTGCTAAAGTGTGACATCAGGAGCTACCCAGTACAATAAACGTCCTTGGCATGCCAGGTCATTCAATCACACTAAGCAGGAGGTTCTCCAGGACCTTGACGACTGTCCAGATGGTCTTGGAGAGTAAGCTTTCAGGCACATCAAATTGACCTGTATCCCATCGGTGGTTCCAGGTCAGCATCAAGAGGAGTACTTTCTGTCCTCCATTCAGAGCCCTCAAAAGTCAATTAAAAAAAGGCAATCAACCTATGAGAATTTTTTTTTTGCCAGAGACTGGTCAGGAATTTTAGAGGATAATATCGAGGAGTATCTCGACAAGACAGATGAGGGCAAGCCCCTCAACGGGAGACAAATGATATCCGAATGTTTCGCAGATATACCTGTTATCCAAATGTATTGCGTTAAGCCTGGGTAGAAGATTGTTAGTTACGAGAAAAAAAACAAACCGTCTTTGCTGACCATCCGGAATGAATAACGATCGCGAGCGCCTTTCCATGATTGCCCCCTCCTTATACCCCCGGGCACGTTTATTAAATTCAACTCGCGGAGGAAACGTGTTGATGGACACGGCATCGCAATGTGAGAATTGCTTAGCTCGTTCGATTATGTCGCGAACAGCCGGCTCAAAGAACTGCAGTTGAGAGGGATCCCGCGCCTTCGGTCACAACCTTGACAGTAGAGGGGGGAAAACTCAGAGGACTTTATTTCGCTTCGTAGCAGCATTGCGTGCTCGGCTGCAAACGCAATGAAACAACGCGTGCACTTTGTCATTACCAATAGAGGAAATATGGAGGCTACAAGAGTATGTCGACTTGAAACAACGGAGCTCAACAGTGCGACAAAGTTCTGCAAGAAGAAACAACACAAAAAAGAGCCCAATACTTCGCCAACTCTGACTCAGAGTCCTGCTGCTGAGATAAATCACAGTACTATCGCTCAGAATGAGTGACGTTCCACCAGAGTCTACGCCACGCAGGGCAGATTCAGAGGTGATCACTCGCAGCTACCTCTGATTCAGACTCGCGCGGCTTGGCTGCTTGTAAAGCAGTGGGCTGCCGATGCCCTCACTTGTCTTGAACTGGAAAAGGAACTATCGAGTCTCGGCACCTACCTTCATAACGAATGGAAGGAAACTTTCAAGAAGGTCGAGATTGCTTCAGACCCCACGGAGGAGCATCCTGTTTCCGCCATTGACATTGTCATCGAGGAAGCAAGGGCTCGTGGAATCTCCCTTGTTCAAGAAACTCACGTCGATGCGACGGCAGATTCGTCGTCGTCCGCTCGTAGTAGTCGGACTCCTAGGAGGAGCCCCCACAAACCCA
>QFEM01004010.1:0-14419 GCA_003316205.1 Boletus bicolor
ATAAGGAATGAAAACGAACACGCAGTGCGTTCGCAATCGGATTCGCTCGGGAATCTCGGGTTCGTAAAGTTCAGGGGAACGAGCGAGCGGGAAGAATTCTAACAAAGGAACTTAGCTACTCTTTACCATCCTTGGGAATTTCGCTCGTTTGGAAAAAATACTTCCCTTGCGAGATGACGAGTTATACCGCGAAGTTTTCACGATCAATCCTTCGATTGTTTACATCGAAAATACTAATACATCACTTCTCTCACCGGCTGCCTAAAAATACACATATAGATACTGTGGCTACATCGAAAAAAGTCCTCTTTCGTATCACAAGCACCGCTATTGGCGAATGATTTACCAGATGAGCTGGCCACTATCATGATGTCAGCTCCTCCGTTGACAGAGTGACAGAGATAGAATGATACATACCCGTCGACGAGGTAGTCACCACCCGTCATATAGCTAGCATGCGTCGACAGAAGAAGCAAAGCTTGGCCAGCAATCTCCTGCGGCTAAGAAGAACGAACAAAATGAGAAAAATCAGAAAGATGCTGCACGCCACGACAATAATTCTGACCTCTGCGAATCGGCGGAGGGGAACATTATCCTTCTGGTGTTGCAGGATATTCTTAGGCATGTCCTTGATCTGGTCGGTTTGCACTACAACGTCGCCGTCAGGGTCAAGTATAGGGGTAAAATCAAAAGCAGCGCACCATAACCGGGAGAGACGGTGTTCACTCGGATATGCCTCTCGGCCCACTCAGCAGCAAGTGCCCTCGCGAGGTTGCGGACTGCGGCCTTGGACGAGTTATAGAATGCCTTTGCCAAAATTCAGTACCCGAAAGCTCCATGCGGCGAGAACGCGACACCAACCTGTGTCAAAGGCGTGTTGCGAGCAGATTGGTTAATAATCTGCGCACTCATCGAGGCAGTGATAACAATCGAGCCATCCTGGTTGCGCTCCGTCCAAAGCCTACAGCGCGGGTCCACGTTAACATTGCAACCAAGAAAAAAAAAGTTAACCCACTTGGCAGCTGCGCGGCAGGTGTTGAACACGCCATAAACGTTGACACCAAAGACCTTCTGGAACTCGTCATGAGACAGATCCAATGCAGGTTTGACAACGGAGACGCCGGCGTTCTAAAGCGCGAATCAGTAAGAGGCATTCAATTCAGCAACGACTGAAAACGGACGGCAATGACACCGGTGATCCTGTTCTCGAAATCTGCTTCGATCCGCCTGAAAGTCTCCTGCAACTTGTCGAAATCGCATACATCGCACTGGTAGGCCTGTGGAGTGAAGGAAGTGAGAAAAAAATCCAGCGGGCGAGTCCAGCGATAACTTACGCGGACTTTGACATTCTTGAATTCGTCCTGAATTTTCTTGGCTACGTCAGGAGCATCCGTGGATTTCCTGAGCGACGGGCGTGGCAAGTGAAAAAGGAATTAAGAAAGATCTGTCGAAACGGACCTGTAGATCATGGCGACGTTCGCGCCTGACTGAGCAAGGGCATAGCTAAAGGCTTTGCCAATGCCACGGTTGCCACCCGTGACGACAATGGTTCCTGCAAAAGCGCACAAAACCTTCAGCTCACGGACGATACCTGCACTCGACAAATGGTGACTGACCCTCGATTTTCAAGGACATGGGACCTGATGACGACATGCTGAAGTTGGAGAACCTGAAAAGAGACTGTGTGGTTGAGATTATCGTGAGGTGGCTAAGGGTGCAAAAGGGAGAAGGCTCTGGGGTTGACAACTGACGAAAAGCTGGTCATTGGACTTTTATGCTCGCCCTTGATGGCCCCTCTGGAGTGCTTGACGAGGTCGACGTCACATCCATTCAATACTATGCTTGCCTAATCGGGGCCATACCCTCTAGTTTGAATTCCGTCAAATTCAATGGCCCAGATCGAGTGACCTCACCCTCGATTCACTTTGTTCAGACCCTCGCCGGCGCTCAAAGATCTTGGCTCGAACGGCAATTCCTCAGATTGACAGAATGAGAAGTTACTAGGGTCGCAACACCGAACTGGGGTTACAGTATCCACGAATGCCGCGCACGAATAAATCAACGTTAATCCGCTACCCCAGACCGCACCTGGCCATAGCCGATCAGTGATCGACGTGAACCTGAAGACATGCGCTACTTTGGTTTCATTGGAAACAAATCTAATGGCTCGGGACCACTTACGATCGAGGCCGCGTACTCATCGCTATGCCCTCACAACACCTACAGTAACTTCTACTTCTGCACACTCTGCATCCTTACCACAACCGCTCTTTGCGAACGCCCCGAGCACGCGTGAGCTTGCCCATTGCGTCAACGCCAGAATGTCGGTATCTGGGAGGGTTGACCGCACGTGAGGTGAGAGCGTGACAATGAGTCCGGGTGATGTCTTTCGCAGACCGCTGTGAGTGGGTTTTGGGTGATCGCTCGGGTGGCCATGCGCGTGAGCGTCAACAGAGTCAATTTGTGATGAGTGCACATCCACGGATCGTGGCTGTCCGGCAGGTACGACCTGCCAAACATGCGGTGCTGGCAAATGTACGACATGCTCATGACGCTCAATCTAGCACGTTTCGGTTCAGCCGCCTCACATAGATACCAGTTTATACCGTTTCACTTCACGTACCTCTCTAACAACCCTCCAGAACCCCTCCATTCGCCCAACAGGCCCACTAATCCCTACGGGGACCATCAATCCGCCCTTATTCAATCCAGGGGGTATCATCGGCGGCGCTGTCTGCAGTAAAACCCCGCCAAGCACAACGCAGGCAGCAAACGCCACATGCGCAGTAACGATCACTTCCAGCGCAGCAAGGGCAAGATCGAAGGGTGCATAGTGCGCCCTATGCAATTAAATAGGGTCTCAGACGAGCCAAGAACGGGAAATAAACTTTTTACACTTACACATCTAGAACCATCTCGGCGCCTAAGATCGCCAGGCAGAATAAAATTGGCGGAAGTGCATACGGGTTCTGAAAGATCCGGTGAACCCCTGTTCGACCATCTGCCGGCGGAGGTGCTTGGTGTCCAAGTCGTAAGAAGGAGAGGGGGGAAGGGATATGTTTATTGGTTACTATTAGGGGCCAGGTGACTTAGGTGCGAGGCGTGAGAAAGAGTGGGCTGGGACCTACTGCTCACTAGCACTTCGTGTTGACCAAACACAGCAGAGGTGCCTACTAATGAGAGAAGGACCAGACAGATGAGCAGGACAGGGAAGCGAAGACTGAATAATTGGTAAGTCCACTATGGTGAAGGGAGTCTCGATCAGTAACTCACCCGAGCGTCTCGGGATTTTCGTCGCCCCAATGGTGATGGTGCCCATCACTAGCACCTCTCACAGCACCACCGCCATGGCCATGTCCGTGGGTATTACCTCCAGCAGACAACAATAAATGCTCGACGGCCTCTTTCGCGACATAGACACCCGCAAACATCAAATACACACACTGAGCAAAGAGCAGCGTTGTCCCACGACGCGCGGGACTAAACTCAATACGCTCAGTCGCGTCAGAGGAGTGACAGATGATCAGACCCACCCATACATCCCATTCATCTTCCCTCTCATTTGTCTTGCAATAATAACAGGCCCAGCAACGCCCAATGCGTCAAAAACGACCCAATAACCCAATCCCGTACAAGCGAGCGAGCCAATACTCTGACCACGTGTCCATAACAATGCACCCAGAGCAAATTGAGCAGAAGCCGTGATCATAGCAGCGGTTCCTGCAGAGGACACATTCTTGCCCTCAAATGCGACATCGCTAGATTGGAAGGACGATATCGAGTTCGACAACGAAGTTGCAGGAGACTTGGATTGGGAACGTGGGGTAAGCTCGGTTGTCGGGAAGAGCTTTCCCGCATTCGGGTTTGGAGTCCATGGAGAGATCGGCGTGGGCGTCGGTGCAGCTTGCAGACCCTGCTCCTTAGTCGGTATTTTCAGTGTATGTGGCTGCCCAGGCTCAAGGAATGAAAAGAAGTTGTGTGAGAGCGAATGTTTATGATGATGGCCACGTCTTGCGGTGACTTCAGAACTTGACGTTCGTATACCGTTGGGCTCCGAGTTTGATTTCGGCAAACCGCCGAATGTGAATCCAGCGTTGAATTCTTGGCCAGCTTGAACACCGGGCTTGATGATCCCGTCAGATTGTGAGGCCGGAATTAACATTGGATCTGGGGAAGGTGGTGGAGCTTCTTCATCTCCAGGTCGTTCGTCCTCGGAAATAGTAGCGTGCGGTCTAGGAAAGAATATGGACAGGTTCCTGGAGTGGAGGCGCGAATGTCGTCTGGTGTGACCAGGCGGAACACGCCCATCGCCATCCGACACATGGATCTCGGGAGTACCACCAGAAGGGAACGGATGCAATGGAACATGGACGGGAAAAGAGGAAGCAAGCGGAGAAGGAACTGACGGGACAAATGGCCCAGAGGAGATTGATCTGGTACGAGAATGGGCGGCAGTGTTGTTGGGTGGGAGAAATGATGTACGGAAAGGAGAAGTTGGAGATTGGAGACTGACACTTGGTGGTCGACGAGTGGGTATTCCCGTACCAAGTGGTGGAAGTACATTGGGCTTGCTGCGTGCTGGAATGCCAGGACCCAAGGGTGGGTGGGAGTGAGGGGCCGAGTGGACGCGGCTCCTTGGGGGAGAGGGAGGAATAGTGGGATTCTGAACAGACAGAGAGGGCTCCGCTGGGGTAAATCGACTGCTTTGGTCTACACCAAGATCGTCATTAAGGGTTTCATTACTTGATTTGCGCCTGTGCATTGTAGACATGATGGTAGCCGGTTATGTCGGAAGTTCGGAACCAGAGTGTCAGTTTTGATGGTGACACGTAGCACTATCAAACACGAATGGGCCTGTGAAGCCGAAGAATGAGAAGCAGAATCCCAGACTGAAACACGTCCGTAAGGAACAAATGACTGTTCTGCACGCTGTAATGAGGCATTGATGAAGAAACCACGAAGCAGAAGTGTACTTGCGCTTTCACGTACGTAGAGTCAGCCGTCCTGAAACTTAGGTGTTAGACCGGTCCCGACCTCAGAGTTTGACAGCTGCGATATCATCATTAGCTTGCGTTTCATTTTAACAACATAGCTTACGGTGCCCCCGTCAATCAAGAAGAGAATATACTGGCTGAACCGTCGGACAACACCAACCCAAGTTGAACTAGTTGTGGCAACTGGATTCTGATTAGCACAGCCACGCCTTTACAACACTACTTGAATGCCCATTTTCACGAGTGCTCATAGAGGATTTTCTCTGGCCCCTGGCCCCTCAACAAGCCCAATTGTACTAGATGAAGTCTCTCTTGCTAGTGGTTGGTGCCGTCACTCCGATTTCATGTAGGTTTTCTACCCTTATTAACGAAACTCTTCGGACATCCCTAATATTTAAGCTAGGCTACCGCAGATTGCTCCGCCCAACCCACATCGCTACTGAGCAGCTCTGGAATTCTATTACGAGGCCCTCAGCCGGGCACTAGGAAGCGCAGGTCGAATCTCAATACGCAACCATCACGAATCTTTGACGGAAGCTCGATAGGCTCCGCGGGCATCCCTCGACTCGCCTAGCTTGTCCGATTTAATCCGAACGTCCCCAGTGAAAAGTGGGATATGGGCCATGCAAACAATACCTCTTCTACTCCAGAGGGTATTGCACGACTTTCATTCGATTCTCTGTCGGAAACGAACGACAGATATCCACCCACCTTCATAACGCTTATGCATTCCATCACAGGGTAAGATCTTGCTCCACTGCTGATTGTGTCCTCTGATGCGCAGAATCACTTCGTAGTTAGGTATCAGGACTTGGTGATACAAATTGTCATCGATCTATCCACCCTAGGCAACATCCAGCGTCACAATACATACTTACACATAGTCATCTTCGAGGTGTAAGGATACGGAGGTTTCGCGACCTAACCAGAGTCAACGTGAGGAGTATAGTAGTGCACTCTGCAATCTCCTCCCTTCTACTGGAATTTCCGCATCCTGCACCAACCCCTCGACATATTGATCGATGTCCTCAAATTTGATCGCGGCCCCTTCATCACCAGCTATGATAAGCCGAACCCAGCGTCGGTATCAGTGGGTGGATTCTTTCGAAAGGTGCCTCGATGTTCATAGAACATGGTTATAAACTTGTATACAAGCCTGTAACTTGCTAGAACTGGTAACAGTTTCTCTGAAGCTTACATAAGCTCAGTTGTTTCCCGGGTTGTCCAAAGTAATCTGTGCCTACACAAAATGCCCACCTCCCAGGACGTTCTCCGTACCTCCCTCGAGACGCACAACGATACCTTTGAATCGTTGCTGAGGCTCATACCACCAAAATATTACTTGGTCAAGGAAGACAATGCGGACACTGCGGTGCGCTTTCGCGTCAGGAATAAATCTCGCGTTCGTCGGCCAACTCAACTGTGTAGGTACCGAGCAGATACCAAAAACATAGCAAGAATCAAAAAGCACCCAAACAAGCGGTTAAAGAGGCCTCTAAGAAAGCCAGACGCGAAAAGGTGTGCTTTGCTGACTGTCCAGAACGAAAATCGCCACTCATGGCGCGTGTTGATTCGTCGGCTTAGCTCGATCCGGCAAACCAAAAATCGATCATAGATATCCAAAATGAAGCAATACTCGAACAAGAACGGGAAACGCCTTCATCGTCAGGACATGAGGACTCGGGCGACGACGATGCGATGGACGTCGACGGGCTAAATGGTTCAGGGGATGATCATTCTCAAAACTCAGTAGTGCTGGACATCCGTGATGAGATGGTTCCAATACCTCAGGCGGAAAGTGTGGCAGTCTTGAAGGAGAAGTTGCACGCGCGGATGGCAACGCTTCGTCGTCCTGGCGCTCAGAACGACGAACCAGGAGATAGAGATGAGCTACTCGAGGAACGTCGGAAGCAACGTGCAGTATTGCGAGAAAAGCGCAGAAAGGAGACAAGGGAGCGGAGAAGGGCTGAAACGGAGAGCAAAAAGAACAAAGGGAAAACAAAAGAGAAAGACGTGAAGAATAAACCTGTATCTACCAAGGTATGTCTGTTTACTCCGAGCGAGATGTATCTGACTTCCTTCTTAGAATCAATTGCTCGTGACAGACCTACCGGAGACCTCTTCTTCGGGTCCCTCCGTTAATCATGATGGTCCCCTCACCAATGTTGTTTTCTCTGCTCTTGCTGGTTCAACAAATAAAAAGGCTGCGCGACTCAAGACTTCATCAAACCCTACGCAGGCTCTTACACAACTCACCGCACGTAAGGAGAAGCTAGCGGCCCTTCCAGAAGAGAAACGCAAGACAGTGGAATACCGAGAACGCTGGGTGAAAGCCGAAGCTCGTGTAGAGGGTATCAAGGTCAAAGACAACGAAGGACAACTTAAGAAAGCGATCAAACGGAAGGAGAAGGAGAAAGAACGCGGTAAAAAGAACTGGTGAGTTCATGCAGTCGCTCACCGTGTTGCGACGACTGATAACTTGGTCAGGGATGAAAGGAAGGAACAGGTCGTTGCATCAATGGCCGCAAAACAAAAGAAACGAGCTGATAATATTGCCATGCGGAATGAGAGGCGAAATGAGAAAAGAAGAAGTGGAAGTGGCAAATCACGACCGGGATTTGAGGGCAAGTCGTTTTCCAAGGGCAAGGGGAAAGCGTCGGGGAGAAAGAAATGAAAACATTCTCTTACCATCTCAAGAGATGATCTTTATACCTCCACGAATTTGCGAGAGCCACCACAGGACCCCCAAGATAGCTCTGCAACGTTCACTACATGAGGCTAAAAACTTTGGTGATACTTTACTTTGCACTTGGTCATTGATATCGGAGTATCAGCTTAAAACATACATCACGAGAGCCCCGCAGAGTACCGTAGAACATACAGCAAAGAATGGTGCATTGACTAATGATCAAGTCCTCGAGCCAGCATGGTAATTATAGATTAGTCTTGGATGATGTAGTACTAAGCTACCCTGGCTTGGTACGAGGTCTAACTTGATCAGCGACCACGATGACATTCAAAATACCAACCAAACATATTCTATCCAGTGGTCAACTAGAGGACTTTCAAAACTCACAGACTCACGCCAACCTTGTGACGTTCATCGAACAACTGAACGAATCGGTTATCAATGTTAAGCTCACGGACGACGTCGAGGCCACTGTGCGTCTGTTTCGTTTCCATTTTGAAGTCAACGGTTGAAGCTGGCCATACTGCGCAAGAATAGAAGATTGATCCTATCCTCAACATATTGGAGCAAGTTGAGGGTATCGCTGCGCAAACGCCTCCAATCGACAACAAGGCATCACGCTTCGGGAATCCCGCTTTCAGGATCTTCTACGACAAGGTAGAAAAGGTGAATCGTTTGCTCGATTATCCTCCGAGTACCTGAGACGACACAGATTTAGCAAGCATCTACCCTCCACGCCGAACTCGGCGTGCCTGAAGCTGCGGCCCCTGAACTGCAGGTATATTTCGTCAACTCGTGGGGCAACCGCGAACGTATCGATTATGGAAGCGGGATGGAACTCAATTTCCTATGCTGGCTGTGAGCTACGCTGCTACGCTCTTTGCATATTTCATGTTCTCATTGGAGGTTCGTCTAGGTACTGCCTAAGACAACTCGGGGTGGTTGATGAACGTGATCACAAATCGCTTGTCATCCGCGTGTTCTGGCGGTTGGTACACGTCATTATGTCTAGTGCTCTATGCTTAACTTCATAAAGGTACGTACGGGTCATGCGAGTTCTCCAGTCAACGTACTGGCTTGAACCTGCGGGGTCTCATGGTGTATGGGGACTCGACGATTATCATTTCCTGCCGTTCTTGTTTGGTTCAGCGCAGTTGAGGACAAATGCTGGACCTACCACCAGACGTATTCCGGGGCACCCCTCACCCAAGGCGATTCATGTTCCTGACATCGTCGACGAACTCGCAAAGGATTACATGTACTTTGCTTGCATAAAATTCATCAATTCTGTGAGTACTTGATTATCTTTTCCTCGACTAAGCACGGACTCGCCGGCTGTTCAGGTCAAGACAGCATCACTTCGATGGCATTCTCCGATGCTCGACGATATATCAGCTGTGCGTAATGGCTTCTCCGTTGCTGCCACCTGATCAAATCCCGCTCACCCATATTTTCGCAGGTAAAAACCTGGGACAAAGTCAACGCGGGCATGATCAAGATGTACAAAGCCGAAGTGTTCGGGAAACTCCCCGTCATGCAACACTTTCTCTTTGGTTCTATCCTTCCTTACACTGGAAGATCCCCACCAGCTTCTTCTGAGGGAACCGGGATAGATGGTGGCCACGTACATGAAGGATGGGGTAATTGTTGCGGCATACCTGTACCAAGCGTGTTCGCCGCAGCACAGGAGGAAGGGGCTCGAGCTCGGGTGATTGAAGGGCCGGGAATACGCCCTGTCCCATTTGACTAATGTGACCACCGTGTTCCGGGTTCGACTCATACTTCCTATGGACTCGTCACATCTGCCTCGAAGAGATTGTGGCAGCCTCTTCCTCTCTCGTCACTCTGAAGCTCGGAACTTCAGATTTGACTACAAAGGTTCAAATGTTAAACCGGTGACTTCGTGAGTCCTCGAGGGTAGAGTACCCTTGAACGAACAATACAATATATTAATTCTACTTCAAGCCTCACATCCTTGTAAAATACATCATATCAAATGGTGTAGAGAAGATCTTAGATATCGACACAGTACATTACATCCATCAGAGAATCAGAGCGTCGGAAAGTTGCCAGAAGTATATCCGGATTTCGGATCAAAGCGCCAGCGCGTGGAAGGGATGAATATGGGATCAGGAATAGACGGATGATGAAGGGGGTCGTCCAATATATGGGCAAACGGAACCTCGTTGCTGTGTTTCACCATCCAAAAACTCTAAATACGGACAACGAATCAGTCACCGAGATCGCTTAGGGGTGTAGATAACCAAACTTACTCTTCGTGAAGCTCGACACCACCCACGGCTCTCTTAAGTTTCGGATCAAGGCGCCTTACAGTTTCGCTAACGCACCCGGCGAGAGAGACAGGGCCACAAACACCGACGAATACACCACTGCAGCCGCCACCACTGAGCGTGGAATTGACGAGGCCGTCAAGGTGTTTGGTAATCTTGGGGCGTCCGGGGACGAGGGTGATACCTGGAGGGAGGTACATTCCATCAAACGATTTCGTGGACGCGCGGGTGTAGAATACTGAGAAGCGCAGCCGAGCGGTAGTACACTGGGAAATGAGAACCGTGAAAAGGGGGATCATGGGGATCAAAGAAGCTAAATAGCTCGGTGAGCGTTATGCAAAGAAAAGACGAAAGACAAACAAACCAGGGTCAGCAATGCACCAGATAATGTCTATATTTGTAACACTGCCGGAATTGCCAGACTGGACGAGATCTTGGATTATGGATAGCACAAACGTTACACCGCTTCCGCCGACAACAAACATGGCCCCGGAGTAGCTTGGGATGACAGTGTTACCGACACCACCTGTAGACAGCTCAGTTCGAACGTGGAACATGCGGAACTCGTGGGTGTATACCATACGGTCCTTCGACCATCACCTTGACACTTCTGCCAAGCTCTTGGCCCCGCTCGCCATACACTGATGTATTGGCTATCTCGTACATCCTAGTCGTCCAGCTCCCAGTTTTCTTGCAGAGTAGAACTAGGCCCTCCTCCGTCTTGCTGACACTGGCGATCGTGAACGGGTGTACCTCAGTCATACCCCAAAGACCCATGGCAGTAGAGAGCACGCGTAGACGAATGTGCTGTCCAGTACGCCATCCAGCATTGATAGAGGGC
This sequence comes from Boletus bicolor, assembly GCA_003316205.1. Lineage (NCBI taxonomy): Eukaryota > Fungi > Basidiomycota > Agaricomycetes > Boletales > Boletaceae > Boletus > Boletus bicolor. The sequence goes on from QFEM01004010.1 coordinate 10,816, forward strand.
ATCTCGACCCGAGTAAGTCCTAGTTCGGGGATTGGCCGGAGGGTAGCGGTTGTGATGCGAGTTTTGACCGCACGAACAAGGTGATCAAGACCGTAGAAAACGCAAGCCACAATTACATAGGGAATACAGACAGCACGATGATAGCAAACCTGCAATGACAGCCCATGTCAGAAATGCCCTGAATCTAGTATAGGGAGACGGGACACGTAGTGATGACGAATATAAGGAATACACTCACGGAAAACAAAACCACGATCAAAGCCACAACATGTGTAGCGAAGAAAAAGTTGTAGGATTTCGACCGCACAAATTGCATGGAAAAAATGCCCAGTATGTCAGAGCACACCAGGGCAACGAGACCCCACATGACGTATGGTTCCGAGATGTTCTTTGAGAGAGTACTGGCGATGCTCCATTCATAAACTGCGAGAAAGACAATCAAACACCCCATACTACACAAGGCTGCACTACAAGACCAGATACGTACTGTAGCCAATAGCATGAACGTTGACAGCAAGGACTGCAAAGAGCCCAGCGAGGCGATGGAGGTAATTTAGCTAAATTGATAAATCAGAAAATTTATTCTATGTCACAAGACCCGAAACACAGACCTTTTCATACCCAACACCAACGAGCATGCCAATCACATTGTTCTTTGTGGCAAGGATGTAAATGAAAGGCAGCTGAGAAATGGCGACCCAGCCACTACGGCCAAAGTCGACAAACGGGCTAGACTGATAAAGTCCAGCATACAAGATAACAACACTGTATCCCGCCATTAAAAGGACCTGGCCGAGAGAATAATGTTCATGCACACGACTGTGCAACAAAGTCGCTACAGGATGTGTCAAGGAAGAAAGCATTGGCATGTGCCATGTCTGTTGCGTCGAAGCGGGTACCACAACGGTCAAGGGACGGGGAGGGAGTGCTTTATCATCAAGTGTCGATGGAGAAGTAAAATGTGGAGCACTCTGCGAATGCATTGCCTCGGTGCTGCCACCGTCGAGGTCAAGCACGGCCTTCAGAGGGTCGGAGTGAAGACAAATGGAATTGGTGGACAGATTGACAGGTTGTTTGCGCGTCAGCGTGGTTGAATGAAGGAGGTGGCCTTGAAGCCATTCGGAGCGACGGGCAAGGCGCGCAATTGCTCTCGGAGCATTGAATAAGGCGAAGACGAGGACGACAACCAAGAGGAAAATGTCTATATGATACACAAGAGAACTGGGATCGACGACCGGTCCTTTGGACGACGGTGCAGCAGACCTGGCGGAGACGGTGAGCATTGTAAAAGACTGACCTAGAAAGGAGGGGTAGTCCAAACCAGCAGACGGGTTGGAAGCACGTAACAGCAGACGGAGGGAGAACAGAGATGTGCCTCCTGGCCTCCTCACTATAGGGAACGGAGCGAATGCGAAAGGGCTGCGGCCTCGGGGTTTCAAGAGCGCGCGCACTTTTAATGAACTAGTTAAATGAAGTTGCCATGGTCATACCCACACAAACACATTGATGACCAGAAAGGCCGTCTGTACTATTCCCGAAGTATCTGAGAACAGACAAAAGCAGACATATACTTATCTGGTACAATGAACCCGCAGCGGTGATGAGCAGTGCCTGAAACAATGGAGAACGGAGCGCGGGAAACAATGGGCTATGGATTATTAACCATATTTGGGAACTACATTTATGTAATACTATCACTAACGAGTTTCCACTATTCAGTTGGTTCTCGATTGATATCTCTCTTGAACCGGGCCATCACCGTGTGGTAGCAAGGAAGAATATAGGTGAACGGATATCTCAGGGGTGGCATTGACCGTACGACTCAGAGGCACTGGCCTCGGCATAGTTACGCCATGCGTGCGAATGCGTGGACTGGACAACGAGGACTTAAGAATAAGAAGGTGGATCATGTTGCTAGTGCGGGTATCACATGCACAGGCCCATGATAAGGATAGGTTCTACTAGCAACGATGCAACCGCCCTGCACGTACTGTATACCGTTATTATCGCCGACCAGAAAGTTGAAGAGTAGCCAATCAGACATCTTGGTGCGTTCAGTCGTCGTGCAAATTAGTGCATGCAAGTGCTAATAACTACGGTAGCACGCTAATGAGTCGGCGAGCACGATATAGACCGATACGAAGCTGTTTTCGATGATCGAGGCGGACTGAGGGTGGACGCCAAGCACGTTGTTTCTCCCCGAGCCGACTTGAAGAATGTGAACTAAGCTGCCAGGGCCACTGCAAGTTTTTACTCTTCGACGAGGTAAGCAGACGTTTTTTTAGAACAGAAACCATGGTGCACAACGGTTCAGTATACATGCATATTCTATTGACTATTGTGGTTAACATCGTCGACGAGCGTAGTGCGCCAGACCATCTGCGGGTCATTCATCGGTGGGACCTTTGTAACGATAACAAACCCTAAGGCTTATGTTTCCAAATTTCCCGTTGTTGCGAGACGTTGTGAGTCGTTCACGGAAAGTGATTGGCTCTGTATTGCACTGACAGACATCAACAGCTTCATATAACTTTTGGTTAGAGACAACACAAGCTTGGACACGGCATCGAACATGCCACTCCATTTGCGAGCAATCAATTCCCCGTGATCAGGGGATGTCGAGGATTCTGCGGCGCAGGAGTTTCATTTTTATCCTAATCGAAGACTCAATGATAGCTGAGTCTTGGTATCTGATTTTCGTAACCTTGCTTCTGCAAATAGGCATTCCAGCCTTCACCATAGCACTTCCGTCGCAGTCTACATACCCCCGGTGGCCGCCTCTTCTGGTTGACCCTCTCGTTCAGACTACAAGAATACCGATACTCCCAGGTGTCGTTAGCTTCCGGATAGATTACCTTCGAGTGATGTTCAAGCTGACCTGTTTCACAAGTAGAGGAGTCTCTCTAACACCTCCAGGTCGTCGGTCGGTCATCCGTAACAATTCCCAGCCGACTTTCCAAGCGAGGTACTTTGTGGATCTCCGACACCCAAAACTCAGCTCAAATTACATCCGGCCAACATGTAGAAACTTTTCTGAGGCCTCTCATGACGACAACATTATCAGTAGATGTATCATCAAATCATACCTCGATTAATTCTGGGTCACTTGGAGAATCATGATGTTTGTGATGCACCGACCCAAACGACAACAGAGAATCAAATTAATATCTATTAGACCTAGCAGCCGCCAAGGCCGATATCTAGATGCCTCATTGATGCCGTCTTCTAACGGCTCTGCTAAGTTTGGATACTTAGTCTTCCATTCCTATCCATAACTGTAAGCGACGCGTCTCTCAGACACGCACAACTCTCCAAGCCCTAGTTACGATTATTCCGGCACAGCCTGTTGGATGGGATGGGGCCGCAGCTTGTTGCGACCCTACTATCAAGGAGCTTTGATCGTTTATAGTTCCTGCAATCCAACTTCACTACGAACCCAGAGTATTTTTCGCCATTTTTTCCTACTCGATACAGACATCCGTACAGACTCATTCTTCCTTCGGCGATCATATTTTACATATTCGTCTCGTTCAACGGGAAACAAGTAGCGCAGAATACCTGGTGTGCGAAACATGGTCATCAGTTTAACGAACGAGGGTGATAG
>QFEM01004028.1:0-11289 GCA_003316205.1 Boletus bicolor
CCTTGGCTTTGCCAACTTCTACTGTCGCTTTATAGCAAACTACTCTGACATCATTGTTCCTTTAACTCACCTCACTTGCAAAGGCACTCCATGGTCTTTCGGTGATGACTGGCGTTCTGCTTTCCATGCCTTGAAAGACGCTTTCACCTCTGCTCCTATCCTCACCCATTGGGTACCTGACACTCCGATGATTGTAGAAACTGATGCCTTTGACTACACCATTGCCAGTATCCTCTCCATCTGATGTCCGGATGAGGAACTCCGGCCTGTCATGTTCTACTCTCATACCCTCTCCACTCCAGAGCTCAACTATGATACCTATGACAAGGAGCTCCTCACTATTCACAAGTCCTTCTGGACTTGGCATCACTACCTTGAAGGCTCTGGCACTCCTACTGATGTTGTCACCAACCACAAGAACCTTGAGTATTTCGCCACCACTAAACTCCTGACCTGCCGGCAAGCCCGGTGGTCGGAGTTCCTTTCTCAATTCCATATGGTTGTCCGTTTTTGCCCCAGACGCCTTGGCATGAAGCCTGATGCCCTCACTAGACACTGGGATGTCTATCCCAAAGAGGGGGATAAGGACTATGCTTGCATCAATCCTCATAATTTCCATCCCATCTTTACCCATGAACAGCTTGCTGCATCCCTACGAGCTACAATCCTCACTGCTCTGGTCCTCTGGGCAAGCACCCTTTATGACATTAAGCAGCTTCACAATGACATCCTCTCTGCCCTTCCGTCTGACTCTCTCGCTGAACTCCACATGTCCACCCCCAAACCATCTGACTCCTGTTGGTCAGTTGACTCTGACGGTTTCCTCTGTTTGGATAATTGTATCTACGTCCCCGACTCCAACGACCTCCAACTCTGCATCCTCCAGTGCAAACATGACCATCTGCTCTCCAGACATTTCAGCCAGAACCAGATCCTGGAACTTATTCACTGCAAATACACCTGGCCAGGTATCAGGCCTGACCTTCATCAAAGACTATGTCTCCTCCTGTACCTCCTGTGCCCACGCGAAGATTCCCTGGCATCGCCCTTATGGGCTCCTGAAACAGCTCCCCATTCTTGAGAAGCCATGGAACTCCATCTCCATGGACTTCATTGGAAAACTCCCTGAGTCCTCTGGGTTCATGGCAATACTTGTGGTTGTAGATCATCTCTCCAAACAGTGCATCTTCATCCCTACTCACAACATGATCATGTTTCCGGAGCTTGCTAAACTCTTCCTCCTCCATGTCTTTTCGAAGCACAGAGTTCCCTCCCACATCACCTCTGATCAAGGAACTGAGTTCATCTCCCATTTCTTCTGTTTCCTTGGAAAAGCTCTGGATATCCGACTCCACTTCACCTCCAGCTATCATCCGGAAGGAGATGGCCAAACAGAGCATATGAACCAGACTCTCGAGCAGTACCTTCGCATTTATTGTAATTACTAACAGGGCAACTGGTCCAGACTCCTGCCTCTTGTGGAGTTCTCTTACAACAATGCCCCTAGTGCAACTACAGGTGTTTCTCTGTTCTTCGCCAACAAGGAATACCACCCGAACATCTCCGTTCATCTGGAATGAGATCTCACCTCCACTCATGCTCAAGAGTATTCCATTGCCCTTGATATCCTCCATCAGTTCCTCCATGAAAAAATGACCCATGCCCAGCAGCGTTACCAAGGACCAGTGGATGCCAAGCGAACTCTGACACTGGACTTCAAAGTTGGTGACCAGGTTTTCGTGAAAGCTAAGTACTTCTGTTCCACTAGACCTTCGAAGAAACTCTCTGAGAAGAATCTGGAACCATATACCATCATCGCTCAGGCTGGAACCCACTCCTTCATGCTCCGACTCCCCAACTCTATGAAATCTGTCCACCCCATCTTTCATGTATCCCAGTTAGACCATATCCAACATCATTCCAAACCAGGTACAACCTCCTCCACCTCTGGTTGAAGTAGATGGAGAACTGGAGTTTGAAATCTCCAAGATTCTCAACTCCAAAATAGACTGATGATGTTACGACTTCTCTTTTCTTTCCTACATTTACTACATTTACTCTCTCTCCTTGTACTACCAGCACCAGGACCACGTATCCTCTGTGTCCTTGCTCATCCATTGGACTTCTTTCCTTTTTTCCACCTTCGGCTTCCTCTAGCTCTATACTGAAGGTATATTCCACTTGTCTTATGTCTTCGTTGATTATCCCACGATAGTCGGACATGTGTTTTGCATGCTCCATACACATGTCCATGCTTCTCTTCTTTCTCTGTTCCTATTTGTTACAATACACAGGATATGCACTTCTTCTGACTCCATACGTGTTATTCCATGGTTTATCCTGATCCCATGTTATTCTGCACCTGGCCCATGCACATATCTCCAGATATATAAACACCTCCTTTTACAATAGGATTCCCTAGCTTAGACCTCCTTCGAGTTACCTCAAGTACCTGCTCTTGTACCTCGCCTTTGCTAGGCAATCTACACCTTTCCCTTCGTCAGGACCTCTCTAAGTCTCCAGTCTACTTCTAAGTGACCGCTTCTTGTTATTCCTTCTATAAGGAACCCTTGTCGGCCTACAGAATCTTCCCTAGTTGAACCTTTGTCGACCTACAGGATCTTCCCTAGTTGAACCTTTGTCAACCTACAGACTTCTGTCCTAGTTGAACTCTTGTCACCCGCACGTAGGAAACCCCTAGCGTGTATCCCCTTGCCCTGTGCATAGGAAACCCCTAGTGCATACCACTTCGTGCGCCTGTAGGACAACCCCAGGTGCTACTGCATTGTCGCTCTCCAAGTGACTCCCTTGTCAGTGAAGGCCCCATTACAATAGCCTCCTGGCCGTCATAACAGATGACAAAAAACCTGCAAGCTGCTCTACCTTGTGTAATGGTCCGGCTATGAAGGTACTGATGAGGAAACATCCTGGCTGTTAGTCATGGAGCTTGGACATGCCTCTGAACTTGTTGAGCACTTCCACTCTCAGTATTCAGACAAGCCTGGACCTCACTCCACATGATCAGACATGAAGACAACTTGCATTATTTGTAAACTAAAGAAGGTGACAAGGACTATCTACACTTCTTCTTCAACCTCCATGCCCTCATTGTTGTCCTCATCTGCATCACCCTCTGCCATATTCATGTCCTCCTTCTCCATCTCCCAGATTCTCTCTGCTGCCACTTTGCTCCTCTCCACCTTCAACTCCACCCTTTTCTCTGCCACCTTGCTCTCTCCCCCATCCTCCATCTCCTCTTCCATGACCTTGTTCTCTCTGTAGAGTTCTGTGGCCTTCAGGTCAACCAGTCAGCCAAAAAGCTCCCCTTGCTTCTTTGTCTGCTCGTTTTGAGCCCGGACTGCATCTCGGAGCTCCCTCACCACCACCATCATCAGCCTGGCCACCTGCGTCCAGACCTTGATTGCCTCTGCGAGCTCCCCCCCTTGTGTAGAGCCTGCTCCGATGCTCAAGGCCTCCTCTGACTCATTCATCCGCCTCTTCTTCTTCACTAACTGCGAGGTCCCCTCCACTGCCTTTCTCTTTCTCTGTGCTGGCTTCTCCATTTCTTCCATCCCCGGCCAGATGCACCTCACCTTCACCCGACAACACTTCTCGCATTACATCGCCTTCCTGGGCCCCAGGATGCACTTGAGGTCCTTGGCAGTGCACTGAGTGCACACCTCGACCTCTGAGACCTCTTGCCCCTTCCCCTTGCTCAGTCCAGTGTGCTGCTGCTGCTCACACACCTCCTCGGCCTAGGCTCTGTCAGCTCCCAATCAACTCTGAGTGCATTCCAACTCACCCTCTTCTTGGCTGCTGCCTCAGCTGCTGTCATATCCCGTAAATCTCCACGAGTCCACCTCCAACACCTCCAACACCTCTGGTGCTGTATGCACCAACTCCAGACCCATATCATCTATATCGCAACTCCAGTCTTCTGGAGTTGCCCCTCCATTTCATCTATCCTTTAAAGTACATTTCCAATACTTTTGTTATACTCTGTTCACCCTATGCCCTGACTTCCCCGTTATCCCTGACTCTGTTGTAGTTACCCGTTGACCCTTCGGTTAGTTTCCTCCATTTTGTTACTCACCCTAGAAAATACTTGTCCCCTCAAAAATACTTGTACCCCCAGACTTTAGTACTCCATCTCCAATTTTACCTCCATATATAAACCTTCATATCTAGTACTGTAGTTCAGCTAGATAATCAACTTAGACACTGGCTATTCCCTTTCCAAATCATCTCCACCCCTCATAGCCTTAGTCAATCATATTGTTTATCTCTGAACCTCCGCTCTGAAATCCAAGGACCCGATCAACAGCAAGGGCGCACCACATACGGTGAAGCCAATGTCCTATTCCTGCAAACTCCGGAGTTCTGGAGTTATGCCCGGAGATCGTTGGCACGGTCTTAACAGCCGCCTTGCATCTCTCCTCCTTGTATGCCTTCTCCTCCGCCTTCCTCCGTTCCTCCTCTTCCTTCTTCCTCACCTCCTCCTCCTTCTTTGATTTTGCTCATTACCTCCATTCAGTGAACTTTGCTGTGCACAAGTTGTTGTTGTTGTTGTTGTTCTCTGCCAACCAGGCGTCAAACCAGTTCTCGATATTGTTGAAGTCGGACATGGTGGTGGTTTGGAAAAGAGAGGTACTGGTAGGACTGAGTAGTTTATATAGGGTCTTACCCCTGACCCACAATTCTTCAGACTCTGATGAAATTTTAACTCCACATTATCACTCACATAGGCCTTCAGGGGTTCAGGCCTAAGAGGGGGATACTATCATATCCCATAATTCACCCAAGTCCAACTCCAGCATCTCCGGTACTGTACATGCCAACTCCGGACCTATATCATCTATATCACAACTTCGGTCCCCCGGAGTTGCCCTTCCATTTCACCTATCCTGTAAAGTACATTTCCAATATCTCATACCTCCATATTACCCTATGCCCTGACTTCCCCATTATTCCTGACTCTGTTGTAGTTACCCGTTGGCCCTTTGGTTAGTTTCCTCCATCTCATTACTCACCCTAGAAAATACTTGTCCCCTCAAAAATACTTGTACCCCCAAAAATACTCGGATCCTTGGACTTACTCCTCCATCCCTGTTCATACACCGTATATAAGTACTTACTGATAGGGCATGTACCTCAGTTTGAATATCACATTAGACTCATCTTCACCTCTCTTTGATTATCTCTGAGTCTTGATGACTCACCTCTGACCCAACCTCTGTTGAACTAAGGTTACTTGTAACCTCTCATTCACCCTCTGACCACCTCCATAAATACAGGACACTGGACTTGGACAAAGGTGCACCACATACAGTGAAGCTGAAGTCCCATCACCTCATACATAACTCTGGAGTTCCGAAGTTCATACTGGAGTTGATCTGGTCTTAACACATGGATGTCATTCCTTGTTGGCATTAGTTTGGAGAAGTATGCCTCCGGAAGCATGTTTAGAAGCATTGGTGGTGATGACGAAGGAGACAGACAGGTTGGGCATCTGAAAGTTGGGTTTCTGGAGGAAGAGCTGTTTCAGGATTGAGAAGAATAATTTATATGAGGAGAATCAAGACCAGAAAGAGCATTTCTTGGTGAGGCTGATAAGAGGATGGGTGATATTAGAGTAGTTGGATAGAAAATATTAGTAGACATTGGCAAAGCCTAGGAATGACCTGATGTTTTCAATGGTGGAAGGAGTAGGCCACAAGGTGATTCTGTTGAGTTTGATGGAATCCATAGCAAGTTGACTGGGTTTGATGATCATTCCTAGGTATTCTACTTCATTAGTGGAAAACCTACATTTCTCAAGTTTGAGATGTAGGTTGAGTTCAGTCATCCTCTGAAGTACTCTCTTGATTCTTTCTTTGTGGGTTTTTGCATCAGAAGAGGTGATGAGGAGGTCATTCATGTAGATGATGAGCCATCCTTCTATGATCATATCTTTAAAGGAATCATTTATGAATCTTTGGAATGTAGTGGGGGAGTTACAGAGGCCAAAGAACATCACTGTTGGTTTGAAGATTCTTTTGTGGGTGACGAAGATTGCCTTCCATTGGTGTCTGTTTTTTATTCAGACAATGTTGTAGCCCCATTGTATGTTGAATTTGGTGAAGAGTTTGGCATTGTGGAGTTTGTCAATGAGATCAGATATTAGGGGTAGAGGGTAGGTGTCACAAACCATATGTTCATTGATGTATTGGTAGTTTTGGCAAGGGTGGAGGCTTTCATTCTTCTTCTTGATGAAAAAAAAAAAGAGAAGCCTGAGGAGATTTTGAAGGATGGATTTTCCCATATTCTAGGTTTTCTTTTAAAAAAGCTTTAGTGGCTTCTCTTTTATCAGTAGAGAGGAGGTGGACTTTTCCAATCTTTGAAATAAACATATTCTTGAGGTTGATCTTGTGGTCATAGGGTCTGGAAGGAGAGACATGATCCATGGTTTCTTTAGAAAATACAGAGGTGAATTTGATCCTATGGAGGTGGGGCAGTGTCCAAATTGGATGATATGGAACATAACATGGGTGTTATTGTCTTTGTCTATTTTCACTACACCATGTTGTTCATGCACCATTGCATCCATTTATTTCTTGTTTATGAACATTTCTACAATCTTTTTGTCCAACTAAAGCATAACAATGAAGAGGGTGTAAAGTGAGAAGTGAGGGAAAATGTGAAGCTGCAAGCAAAAGTGGGTATATTTTAGCAGGAGCTTGTGACATATGCCTAGTATGATGAGATCAGATGGGAGCTCAAGATCATAAAGGTGAGTTAGTGGATACTAGCCCATGATTGTCAAACTTAATTGCTTATAGTGTTTTAAAGTCCAGTCCAGTGCAATTGGACCACTTAAAACCAGTTCTACCAGTCCATTTGACAATTACAACTAGGGTTTTGCACGGGTCTGGTGTACCCGCACGGGTCATGGGTACAGGTCAGCCTGTGTCAATTCATGCACCCATGAAGATACCCATGTATACTACTTAGCTATAGCCTATAGTAGCTAGATCAAATTCTGTCAATGGAGAACCAAAGTGATCACCACTAATGTGACACATTACAGCAGTCACGCTAGTCACTGACAGCAAGTGACTTCAAGTCTCTGTCATTTCTCAACCAACAACTGCCATGACAAAACAGGCCACCAAGTTGACAAGCAAGGCCAGATTAGCACTCGAAGCCCAACAGGAGCAACTTGTTTCCAAATGGAAGCATATTGTACTGGCAGCTAGTAGCAGTCACGGTGACTTGGACTCGGATGACTTGCCAGACTTGGACTCACAAACCATTCAGAAAAAGGCCTGCTATCAAACATTAGTAGAAGATGCTGATGAAGATGAACCTCCCATGTATTTCCCTAGATCTTCCCAGTCCAAGTCCCCACAGCCCGAGCCTGAGCCTGAGCCCGCCATGAGCCTCGAAGATCAATTGAGTAAGCTATAAATATATTTGATTTATATCAGCTCACTGTCACAGTGCCCATCTCGCAGCTCATCATATGAAAGATTGGAACTCAGCAATCTATGCCTTTTTTGAGCCAAGGCCATGCATCATTACTAACATGGATGGCTGGAGTGCACATGTGTTCAAATGTTGTGCACATGGCTGTAAAAAGACTATCCATTGGTTCCTCGACACCGGCGACGCGTGGTCAATGAGCAACCTGCAGAAGCATGTTAAAAGTTGCTGGGGCCAGCAGGTACTAGAAGCGGCAAATGATGCCAAGGATGCTGATGAGGTTCGAACAAAAATAGTTCTGAATACTCTATGGAATGGATCAATTACTACAGCATTCAAAAGAAAGGGTAAAGGAAAACTCACGTACTTGCATCAGCAACACACTCAACAAGAAACCAAGTGAGTATTTTTTGTTCTGACTTGGAGCACTTGGAGCACTTGGAGCACCATTGATTATTATTATGGTGTTGTGTACTAGGGCTGAGATGGTCTGCTGGGTAGCCGAGAGTCTGCGCCTGTTTTCTGTCATTGAGGACAGAGGTTTTAAATGTTTGATGAAAACCAGTTGTCCTGAACACTACTTACCTTCAGTGGCTACTATCTCGTGTGACATGTGACTCGTTTTCGTGCACACACGCAATCAGGTTGCTAAGATGTTGCAGGTTAGCAACATAATAAACGGACTCGAAAAAAAAGCTAATCTAATTGGCTTGGACGTACCAGGAATACAATGGAAGACTGAACTTCACAATGGATGCTTGGACCTCCCCAAATCATCAGGCTTTTGTTGCCTTTTGTGTCCATTTGGAGCACAAAGGCAAAGTGTTATCGCTACCATTAGATATCATCAAAGTAGCAAAGGTTAGCAACAACTCAGCATTTGCAAACGATGACACTAATAAAAAGGACATGGACCCACTCCAGTCACATAGCGGGTGTGAACTCGCAGCGGTTTTCTCGACGATGCTGGAGGAGTTCAGGGTAGTGGATAAGGTGCGCGCTCATGCATAACTTTACTTATTTTGTTTTGATTCGAGGTGATCATCTTGTAGATTCTGGCAGTAACATGTGACAACGCATCAAATAACAATGCAATGATAGAGAGGTTAGCTGAGAATGTACCTGAGTTCATGGGGACAGCGAGTCAGACACGCTGCTTTCTCCATGTCGTCAACTTGATTGCAAAGATGTTGACATCACAGTTTGACTCCAAGAAGGGGGGTCTTGAGGAGGATCACAAGCTTGCAGAGTTGCAGAGGGAAACAGATGGTTTTGACAAACCCAATGAAGTGATTGACGGCGATGAAGTTGATGAAGTTGATGATGATGAGGTGTTGGTGGACAAAATGGATATGTTGACGGAGGCTGAACAGTTGGTGATCAAAAGATTGATATGGCCAATAAGGTTAGCATTGGTAAAGGTGAGCAGGATAAATGGCAACATACCACTTGCTCTGACCACCAGTGTCTCCTCAGCTCTGTAAACTTGCCTTTAAGATGATATAGTCAACTACCTCCATCTTCCCACTTGGCATGAGACCTTGAAGAGCTTGGGAATGAGCATTACCAATATGGTGAGGGACATTGCAACACATTGGAACTCAACTTTCGACATGCTTGAATACTCACTAAACCACCGAGCAGTGATAAATCAAATAACACAACACTGGGACCATGGCTTGTGGAAATTTGAGCTGAGTGATGAGGAGTGGAAGGTCGTCAAACAGCTTCACGATGTCTTGAAGGTATGTGAGTCCATGCCACAAGTGTGACAAAGTGACAGTCTCACCATGACCTTGCCATCTTCTAGGTGCTCAAGGATGCCACCCAGTTCTTTTCTAGGTCAATACCCAATCTTGCAATGGTCATTCCAGCAATGGACCACGTCAACAAGGTCCTCACAACGTACTCGCGTGATCAAAAGTATCTCCCAGCCATCCGATTCGCCATCTCGCTTGCCAAGAAGACCCTCAACCATTATTATTCAGTTCTAAACTGATTCAAGAGCTCAGTACTCCACCCATGACACAAACTCTCGTATTTCAAGACTGCCAAGGAGCTTATTACAGCTGAGTTCGAGCGGTCGTATATGAACCAAAATGGCACTGACACTGTGGACTCAAACTCAGACATTGAAGTCATTGAACGCACACCTGAGATGGCCCGAATGGTGATATTTTTTCAATGTTCATCACTATTATTACACTTAACGTGCATCCAGGTCAATGTATTCGACAATCTGCCCGCTCTTGCTGCCCCCAAGTGCACTGAGATAACCTCAGAACTGGTGTGTTACCTTGCAATGGAGGTTGAACATGTCACCAAACCAATTGAATGGTGGCATGAACATTGTGGCACCTATCCATGGCTCTTGCGGATGGCCTTGGACTACTTAACCATACCGGGTATGTAATTTACAACTATAAACTAGTGAGTCTGACTCATTACTTTACAGCTACCTCAGTCAATGTTGAGCGGCTGTTTAGCCATGGTCACCTCCTACTTTCCCATGTCCAAAACAGACTCAATGCTCAAGCCACACATGCCCTGCTCTGTTTAGGGTCATGGAGCCACTTAAATCTTGTCAAGGATGAGGATGTGAAGAGTGTGAGTGAGCTACAGGACATTCAGGGTAATGAGGTGGAGCTTGAGGATGGATGGGATCGGGTTGTTGTTTGGCTACATTAGTCTCCTAAAATATGACATACCCGTGTGGGGTATACCCGAGGGTACTTTTCTGACTCTACAACAGATACCTATACCTGTGAGGTGGGTATGGGTATTTTGGTGGGTATGGGTATGGGTATGGTGGCTGGTACCCCAGGTTGTACCCATGCAAAACCCTAATTACAACCAGTTGTGGATCAATCTTTCTACAAACTGTTATATCCTGAAAATTCCATAAGTCCAATTCTGTCACCTCCGACCCTTTCATTTGCCAACTCTGGGCCTATCTCTACAATATTGCATCTCTGAGCCCCCAGAGTTTCTCTCCATCTCATATACCATTTAACAAACCATTTCCAATACTCTCATTATACTCCATCTATCCTGTACCTGTAATGAACCTATTGAAAACGACAAGATCACCACAAGGCTCAATGCTTCGCAGGCTACACAAGTCCTGGCAAGTATAAGAGATGAGATGTGGGAGATGTAGAGGAGGAAGAATAGTCTTTGTCTGTTCAGTGCAGGCCTACAAGGAAAACAAGTCCATCAGGCAATGACCAGTAGAGCATATGAACAAATGGATTAGACTGGGGATCCAGTCGCAAAGTACTAGCTTATATACTGTATAGGTGTGCGCACAGACCATGCTGTACATGAGAGGAATTACTATAGATAGACTGATGAAGTAAGGCATGAGAAAAGAAGAAGCAGAGATTAAAGGGGCTGTGTGAGAAGAGTGGAAATTAAAAGGTCATGGATACCATGAGGTATAACATCATTGGTTCTAGACCTAGTCATGTTCTGGTTTCCACAGTCACATGCACAGATCACGTGACTGTTATAACTCCTTGCTTTTCCCCTTTCTTTTCGCATCACGTGACTTTTCCCACGATCACGTGATCACTTACACTCTCTTATCAGGTGACCCTAGACTTGCATCACGTGACTTCTGCTCTTCTCCATCACGTGATCTCACCTGATACTTCCTTTCTCACCCCTCTCCTTATCTCGTAGACCCTGACGTCATCGGTCCAGACTTCGGTCCAGACTCCCTATCTCTTATCGCTTATCTCTGACGTCATAACGCACCCATCACACGCGGTACGCTTCTCCGCTTCCATTCTTTTAATCTCCGTTCCACCTTATCCTTTTATATCT
>QFEM01004037.1:0-20801 GCA_003316205.1 Boletus bicolor
ACCCCTAGGCGGCGGAAGCACAAGGTGCCGCTACGGCATAAATGGAATCGACGAGCATGTACGCTGAACTTTGCTTGTGTCGCTAACTACGAATGGAAGACGAGGGCTGTCGGACCACAAACCATTCGTTACTCATACGAAATGACACGGAATGTCCGTTCGTGACGTGAATTTAACCCTTTTTTTTCATTATGACTCCAGAGGTAAGGAACGCCAAGTTAAAGGCGCATTCACTTGACGATCGCTTGCGGGTATTACGAGCTGGTGCGAGAGTAATGTCACTTACCTTTCAGAGTCATATTTGAAGTGGCGTTGGATGTGACTCGTTACCATGCTGTTATTGTGCGGCAAGGAACACCCTCCAACTCGTCGACACGCGCAACTCTCCGTCATGGTGCCAGATTGCGGGGATAACACATTCAGATGATGATTTCTCCCACCTCGGAACCGCAAATGCGGGTCCCACCTATGCGTAGACATGGGACGAGACCATGACCTGGAATGCGAAGCTCTGTAACGAAACTGAGAAAGTTGTGGGAAAGGACGGTAATTCCATGGCCCCGAAAGTTAAAACCCGGTCAGGTCCTGTGGGAGACACATGGTTGCGATGATGTGATCACGGGCAGTGCAAGCCATATGCTGCAGTGATCAGACGCCAAGGCACCTTTGCAGGAGGAAATCTCCATCCGGACTAAACAAGGCTATAGTATTCATTTGCCTATGGCGAGATCTTCGTCAGAAGCCATCCCCAGGGAAGAGGAGGTATCGCTGCCCATTTGGAAGTAAGTACATGCTATAAGACACTTTTTGGGTTTGCTTACCAGATGTTCGTAGGCTGGTGTTATTCTTGTTTCGTTCTCACCCAAGAGCGCTTGGTGCCGATTGCTGAGCCGGGTTCTCGTATATCCCCGATGGACAGGGGCTGGGGTGCAATGATGGGTCTGAGTCGGAGTCTCCGAATCGGCGACAGAATGGAAGAAAGATATCGGGCTCGCTGGGTGAGCTGTGTCCGAATGGCTCCACAGCGACGAGGCTTCTAGTTTCAGTGCCAGTTTTTACAATGGCGATCAAGTACGTCCTTGCTCTCCGCTCCATCTCTCTCAGAACGACCACTGTACTCATATCCACCCGAATTCGTTCTCGTTCCCTCTCTCACCTTCCCCTCTGGAATATCGACTACACCGTCTCACACTGGTGCCCCGACCTCACCAGCATGCCCTCCAGCCCACCCCCCGTATTGTGTCCCACCTTTACCGACGACAACCCCCTTCCGCCCCTTCCCCCCATCCACGATAACTACATCCGAACAAAGGTCTTTACCCACCGCAGTTTTTATGCCCGCCCCAACCATGTCTTTGAGGACCATCCCGATGATCCCAGTCCCGACAATGAAAAGTGAGTTCCGTACCACACATCCCGGGGTGCCTAAACGACTCCGGCCCAGATTTGAACACTTGGGCGACACCGTCCTTGGGCTTATTGTCACCGGTCTCCTCCTAAACATGTACCCTGGCCTGCGTGTCGGGCCTGCTACGGTTCGCGCCATTTTTCCGAATTGGCATCGCCCTTATCCATCCTTTACTGTACAGAAAGTCCGTGCCCTTATTGTTGGCAACACCACGCTGGCAGCCATTTCGCGCCGATACAAGTTGCCAGCACAACTCAGACTACATCCCGCTCAAGCGATCACCCTGAGAGCCAGTGTCAATATACAAGGCATGTCCACCCTTTGCCACCCCATCACGTCACTCACGTGCCCTCCGCAGCCGACGTCTTTGAAGTCAGTCTTGTACACATCGTTCTTCGGGACCCGTACTGACCATCTCTCTCTCCCCCCCTCATGGACAGTCATACGTGGGTGGGCTGTATCTCGACCAGGGTCTCACCACAGCCGAGAAATGGCTCAAGGCACTTCTTAAACCTTATACCACCGAAGCGTACATCTGCGTTCGGACAGAACACGGGCTCCCTCCACTTCCGACGCCGGTATCACCGCCCCTCGCCCCGAGCACGAGTGTCTCCTCGACCTCTTCTGCATCCTCATCAAGTTCTGACACAACCTCGTCGCCACCTTCACCGGAAGGATCCAGAAAAAGTACCAGCATAACCTCGACACCGGCCCACCGGAACCCACATCATCATCCCCATGCGTCGGGCACCCCCACGACGACGGGTCATCTGGCATTGTTCCATCAGCAGCTTCAGAAAACGAGGCGCGAGGTCGAGTGGGTGTACGACGATGCCGTCGCCGAGGGTACGACGACTACTCCTATCTGGGTCGTCCGCGTCGAAGTCGATGGCGAGGTCTTTGGCCGGGGAAAAGGCGGCACCAAGAAAGCAGCACGCAACGAAGCTGCCAAGGAGGGCCTGGTTCGGATGGGTATCGTCGTATGAATAAGCGGTCCGAGTTTGGAGTGCCTAGGTGGGTTCCACAAGCGATGCACATATCGGGCGTGGTATTCATAGTATGCAGGTTAAAGTGCCTTGTGCATGATTTCTCCAGACCCTCGCTGGTGGGAGGTCCGCAACGCGTCGACATCCTCCACCTGCGTTGGTGTGCAGAAGTATTGCATGGGTTTTTCGGTCTTCGTCCTCGTCACTTTAGATATTCGCCTCATGTTCAACCATGTTCTGATCATTTTTCTCGTGGCGTTCAACACGTCGACGATACCCATTTGTTTTATCTCCATGTTTACTTTATGATAGCTCTTCGGACAAGACGGAGCTGGATCGGTTGTAGACATGCAAGGTCCTGGATACATACTACCCAAAGTCCGGATGCTTTCCATATAGATACTTCCTACTCTTCCACCTCGCTTTGTTTTTCACCCCGCTGTCGTCTCGCTCTACATGTGTCTAGTTGGTATCCCCAAGGATAGACATGGTTTCACCCACGACTCCGCCCTAAAAATTCATGGACGACGTCTATCCAAGACAACCGAGCACGTCATCGCCGTTCCTCGATCGAACCTCGTAAACACACCCGTCCAAGATCATCCACAGGGGGTGCACCCCACACGAGCGTTTTCCGCACTGGATCCAACAGACCAGGGAACGCGCGATCAAGCACGGGCGCGAGCACACCTCGGGGTCGAGCCTGAGAACCTAGTACCAGAGTCGAATTCGGCAAACCCTCCACACCCTCACCCGACGTCCGTTCTCGAGACACGGCGTCCCCAGCTTCTGTTTGTTGCTTGCCTTTCATCATTTCCCGCGCCTCCTCGTCCACGTCTGAAAAATCGTCCTGCTTGACGGCGCGAATCGAGTATGTCCATACGGCGGTAGCGAACCCGGCGAGTACGAGCCCGGTGATGGCGTTTTGGAGACGGAAGGGGGCGCGGGCGCGGAGGAGGCCTGGGGACATGACCTGCGTGTCGTCAGGCGAACGGTGAGCGGTGAGAAGAAATGAGTGGTCAAGTTGCGCCAGTATCGGGATCGGATAAGAAATCAGGGTGGGATGGAGAGACTTACATAGCTACGAGGTCTGTAGGATTTATTCACTTCTTTGCGTGACAGGTACTGTTGGGACATGGTTGGCGACGGTGCAGTGTAGTGTGGCTGTGAGACCAGACTTGCAAAATGGAAGACAAATGCCCACGAAATACTCGGTAAGAAAGCGGTACAACGAATGCGTTCACTCCCTCGACCCAAGCAGCTTCTGTAGTCTCTCCAGTTCCTTTTCTCGCTCAATCAAAATACCCCTCCACTTCTCCTGCTCCTTGACAATCTTTCCCCGCGCCTCCTCAAATCGCTCAGATTCTTCCTTTTCCATATCGCTCGTGAACTCCGGCACACCCAACCGCTTCGTTTCATGTAGAGAAGCCGGATTCGACGTATGGAACGGAACGGGCCTCTTGGTGCTTTTCGGGAGTGGCGTCGGTGGGTTGGCGGTGAGCAATGCGAGAAACGATTGGAACGGATCCGCAAACACGATTTCGTCGTATTGCCATGAATGCACGGGTCCGAGTTTGGCTGCGTGTTCAGGCGACGGTATGTCAGGTTCAGCCGGAAAAGTCGAACCCGGGGCGGGAAAGGTGACGGTCCAAGGATGTAGTTTGAGATGGTGATAGAGCGTGATCGCTTTCTCGCCCGACTCTACCACAAAGTTGATTCGGATTTGGATTTCAAACTCGCCCCAGCTGGAAAAAAAGTCACAGCGTCAACATGTCGGTCGTTACAACGAACGAAAAACGAGAAATAGACGTGCCCTGTCTCAGAGACTTCAAACGGCGGTTTTTCAACATCTATAATCACACGCCCATAGCGTCACATGGGATGAGCGAGAGAGTGAGTGAAGGAGGGTGAAACTTACTTCGGGACGGGTTGGAATACGTTTCGTGGAGCTTGAACGTGACGCGTTTGATAAAGTACCTCAGATCGTCTGCGCCCCCGACCATGTCTGATTCCGGCGCGCTCGCAGCCCCTCTCACGGCAACCGTCCATCGGTGGGTATGGCCCTCTGGCGCGAGCTCCCTCTCGGCGGGGGTTAACACCGTCGCTGTGTTCCCATATATGATCGGTCTGTGGATCGTCACGCCCTATACAAACATTCCAGGCCATCGTGAATAATGGAAGGACATCGTGAGGGACGTACTCGAACGCGGACACGGTCTGCCATGAGATCACACGCATACACTGCAGTCGGGCAGGCTCGGCATCCCGAAACGTCGCATTCAGACTCCGAATGGCTCACCTCTTTGAACCTGGTTCACTACCAACCGTCTACAACTCGCCATGTTCCTCGACTCCCTCGTCAACCGTACGTCCGAGCCTCCACCAACAAAGAGCAATTCGACGCTCTCTTACATTTCTTATAGGTCCCAACACCGTGCTAGAACAGCAAAAGGTGTTCCAGGTATGTCATAGTAGTACACCTTTGGCCCATCGCTCACCCGCTTCTTTTACAGTCCTCCCACTCGCCCGTTTACGCGCGGCCACCACGAGCAAGACTCTATCTGGGTATGCGTCCACTTCACTCTATTGACGGCCCCCAAGTAGCATGCTAACATGGACCATCCGTGACAGGGATATACTTTAGTATCTATGCAGCTGGCATGGTCGGTACTGCCTATGGCATCTACTCCCTCATCTTTGTACGTCCCTCCCTTTCGAGCTACGTGTATCCTCGAATCGCTGACGGACAAAACGTCCCCTTCCAGACCAAGCCCATGAAAAAGAATTAGATACGCGCATAGACTTGATTCTCGCTTTCCTTCAATTCATGCATACACTCATTATTCCGTCATCGTGACGTCGAATCCTTGCGTGAGCCTGTAAAACCGACCGGCTATTCAAACTGAGCACCGTCGAGCTGGACCTCACAAGTCGTGATAAAATGTTACAAGACACTAGATTCCCACATGCGTCTCTTCACCCCTTAATGCCACGCACCCCATCCAGGATACATCTTGGCCTGCAACGCCATCCTAAGTAACAACGCACACTGAAGGACTAGAATCACGTACCAAGTTCGCATCGTCAATCGCTTCCTGAATCAACATCTCCACCAAATTACTCGTCGAGATCTCTCGTTCTTCACCACTCCCTGACCCTCCACTCCCACTTTGATTGCGGGACTTGATGTTGGAGGGTGAATACACCCCCCTCAGTTTCCGTTCGATCGGTCGGAGTGCGTTCTTGGCCAGGTGATGTAGATCTGTCGAGGACCTGACTGCATTCCGTCGATCGCGGTCCTTTATTTTTGTTTGTTCGTTTTCAAAAAAAAAAAGGGGGACGGGTTGTGTCTTCCAAACTCACCATTTTGCGTTTCTCATCCTCCCATTCGACAAGGGGATCATGGATGAACGCATCGAGAACGCTCATCAACGAGTCCTTGTTATCCCTGAGCAGTTGCATCGTCATCTCACACGCGATGCGAAAGACGCCTTCGACGCCCGTCACGCCCAATCCGTCGATCATGTTTTGCGTCAGACGAAAGGGGACGCGTTCAGGGACTTCCAAGGTTTTACCCTTGTTGCCTGTTGGCGTGTGTGCTGCGATTGAGAGGCGGAACACACCTTTTCAAACAGACAGTTAAAGTCGACGTGCACGACGTCGCCCGTATTGGTGTCGAGCAGGATGTTTTCACAGTGTCGGTCACCCAGTCTGCGTGCAAAGAATGAACGATTTTTTTTGGCGTTCTCGTCGACCAATGTGTGCTTACCCGAGGATGAATCCAACCATCGACATCACCGCTGCCGTTCGTCCGTACATCAAGCGACTCGAAAGCCATGCCGATGGCTCAGGAAAGGTCTCCACGAACCATTCATGAAACACTGGAGGGAATCTAGGGACAAAGCAATCCGCATCTCCGCCCCCACAGGAAACTGGAAAACGACGACGTACATGGGCAGAATCTTTGTCGTAAACAGTTCCGCGGCGTCCTTTTCCGTCGCTTCCTTGATCTTTCTGAAAACCTCGCTCATCTCAGTGGACTTTATTGTCCCCGACGTTTGTCGTCCCTCAGCGTTTAGGTCGTCTTTGATATTAAAAAAAAAAAAGTCCGTACTCACCCAGTTCTTGATCCGTCTTGCTTCGTAGTGCCGTATTAACACGGGACGAATGGGAATAGTGTTTGGAACCCATTGTATAAAGCCACACTCCTCGTTGAGCGTCACCACACCGTACGTGCGGACATCTGAGCCAACGAGAGGTCAAGTCCAACACAAAGTAAACGTGTCTTGTAGACAAAACTTACGAAGCTGCCTCCTTCGCGATTCCGAGTTGGCCTTCAGCAATTTGTTGATGATTGCGTTGAAATCCATCAACCTCGCATCCTTTCGAAGATCGTCCTTTGGTTTACCAAGGAACATGTACGTTTGTCCGTTCGATCCGCGAATCGTGATTTTTCGTGGTTTCGCGAGCGAACGCATGATCTCGATCTCGTCCGAAAATTCTATATACGACAGCAGCAAGGTCAGCCCATCTCAAAACAACGCCTGTTCCAGACGAAAATGGTTGGCCCCCACTTACCCTCGAACGTCGGCGCTGCACTCGGAAAAGGCACGTGTGTCGAATTCTCCGTCGTCGAAGACGCAGGTGGTAAATTGGCCGTGAGCGACTCCTGAAGTGGAATGAGCAATTTCGACTTGCCCAGCAACGCCAGCTTCGTAAACTCGCGTTTCATGCTGAGCGTCTTGCGGTCGTCGTCGATGGGGTAATTGCACAACTTGAGCAGCTCCTCCGTCATGGCGTGCAATTGTGTGATGAGTATCGGGAGCTCCGTGTCGGCGTTGGTGGGATCGCTCTATCGTGTTTCGCGACGATAGGCGAGCAAGTGACGGTGCAGTGGAGGAAAGACGTACCCGGAGAGCGTCCAGTATCGCTCGTCCGCGCGACTCCCGGACGGGCTTGGTAGACTTGACGACGGACGCGAAGAGCCACAACGCTTGGTGTGGGTATTCACGAATGACCTTGCTGATAATCTTTGACAAAACATGGTACACTCTTTGGTTAGTATGTCCCACCCTAGACACGATTTGAGGGAATGCCGTGAACCACTGCCACCAGGTTCAGCAGGTGGTGATATACACGTTGGTGTAAAGAGAACGCGCCTTGTACGCCGGAACACTTTCCACCGCCTGGCATATAGCGGCATGAATCTTCAAGAACACGGGGTGCGCCGCTGCTTTCGAGTTCTCGCCAAAGTCTAACCAAAGCGTGAGCATGCGTGGTATCGCTTGATAGACGTATTTCGATCCCAAGCCCACAGCTTTGGCATAGTTCCTGACTGTGTGCGCATTCATGCGAATACTCCTACGCCACGATATCAGATTATTTCCTACTCTGAGAAAAAAACTGGTTCTTTTGCATACCGTTCCTCATCCGGTGCAGCGAGTTGCTTAAAGGATTGGTCATGGAATCTACCGAGATGATACAGTGCACTTTCCATCATCGCGCCCTGGCCTGAGGCGATCTGGAATGCTTTCAAGAGCTGCGAAGGCTCGTACCGGTCTGATTCGTTCATCCAACGGGCCCGCAAAATATGAGCCTACGGAATAAGCGTGAGCGGACCCAATTCCAAAACGAAAAGAAAACGCTTGCCTTGGCCCTCACGCGTTTCAATTCGGCATCATCATCACCCGTCAAGTCGATCGTGTTCGGATCCTCCATCAGACCGCTCAGACGCATCGAATTCTCGAGCTCCTGGAGCGCGCGCAGTGGTTCGCCCGTTGCCTTGACGAGTTTCGCACTCTCCATAAAGTAGAACCGAGCGTTGCTTTGTTGCGCTTGAAGCGTGGCCGAGTAAGCAGTCTGCCATTGCTTGGCTTTACGCGCAATCTTGGCGCTCGCGATCCACGACTGGCCAATCTCCTTGGTGATCAAAGTCGTCGTATTAGGACTGTGTGAAGCGACCGTCAATACTCGGGATGAGAAGCGTGAGCAGCGGATTCGTCTCTCTGACCTCAGTGCAAACGCCGTACGCCGCATGCTCAAAACGGCTTGTCGGACACGGAAGTTAGGGAGCGTGGCGTCAAACCGAGCAGCGAGACATGTGCCAAGGGATGTCATCGCCTCTCGGCGACTTTGCGAACGAGGAACAGTCGCAGAGATGGCATCATAAATGAGCTCCATCTCGTGGATCATATGCAGATCCAGCAACGCATCGTACGACTGGCGGTAGCCCTTGGCTCCGGCTGCCGTGATCGGCGCACCCAAGACAGCGCGCGCATTGGACAATGCGGATGCTACATCCTTGGCATCGCCCGCCCGCATGGCCAAGAGAACGCGGGCTTTCATAATGTAGGGTGATGTCAGCTCATTGTTGGCAGTAATTTGTTGAAGATCGTCCCAAGCTCCCATCATCCAGGCGCTTTCAGCCTGGAAGCCTGCTAGGGCGGACTCCCAGTCGGGATTTCGAACAAGTACACCTCGTACGTGCGTCCTCAGAGTGTCTGAAAAGAGTCCCATATGAAACTTGCTCGGACATGAGACGACAGATGGAACACTAACCATAGTGACCAAGATTTCTCAGACAACGCAAAAGCCCCAAGTGAAACTCGAGGTTGTCGGGAGACTGCTGGAGACGAACTTCCCAACAACTTTGAGCAGCCGTCCATTGTCCCGTACTCTCGTGTTGTCGGATCTTGTGTTCCAAAGATGGCGAAAGAATGAGCATAGAAATTCCCTCCATCCCATCGGGTTCGTCGAGGTGAGCATATATTTCGTGCAGACGCTCGTAGTGAGGAGTAAGCTCCTTCGTTGACGCAGGCGTCTCCCGTTCTCGAAGCGCCACGACTTGCCGTTCGAAATTCATCATGGATCTCGCATAGGCCTTGCATTGGAGGGCGGCTTTCGCCATCAGGTCGTGATTAATGCTGGAAAGCATAGAGTCAATTCGAACAAGCTGCTCTTCGCTCTCCGACCCAATAGTATTTGCTCGTGAGCGTTTGTTGTTCTCCGCTTTCTTGGAACTGATGTCCTGACGCAGGATGCGCACATATTTACTAACATGGTCGAGGAGCGTAAAGACGACCTAATTGATATATGTCAGTGTTGATGGCGTAGTCAGGCAAGAAACCCCAACCTGAGCACTGAGGAACTTCTTGTCCGCACTAGAAGGGCTGCGTTCGTCGACTTGGTCCTCAAGCACAGCCAGTAACTCCTCTCGTATGTCTTGGATGTCCCTCTCTTCCCCAGATAAAAGAATGTTTAGAACAAGGTGAGGTAATAGGTGATGCGCCACCCCGACGTCTTTATTCCTCAGAGCTGGCCGCAAGACGCCGAAAATCCTCTTCGCAGTCTCCCCAGACGCCCTCGAGATAAGGTATGTCGTCCATAGCTGAAGCCATTCTCGGTACGTGTTTTGTCGCGGATAGATCGGACGCTCGGGTGGGACAAGCGGGTTTTCGATATTCTGAAACCGACCTTCCAACATGGGGGTGATCATCTCGAGAATGTGTTTCGGAAGACTACTCCACCGGTTGCGAACCTTGACTGGGACTGGGACCGTACTCTTCGGTGCTACGAGCGCGGAAGTGAAACCACAGAATCGCAGCAGCTCTTGAATGCTGTATGAGAGGCGGCCTTGATATTTGATGTCGCTGGTAGAGCGAAAAGTACCGACGAGAACATCCTTGATGAGATGCATCGCGAACAAAACAGCCTCGCTTTCGTCTGTAAAGTTGCTCCGAACGACCATGCGCGAGTCATTTGAACCAATCTCACAACGGTCTGGATCGGCAGCTCCTAGGATTCCCATAGATTCGAAAGCCAGCAGTCGCAGTCCCTCAATGTCATCCCCGTCGCGGGACGCGATGTGGAACAACGACGACTGTATCTTTCCGACCAACGGATCAAAGGCATCCCCAGACGCTAAACTGCGAACAAAGTCGGGGTGGTCCACGGACATCAACGTTTTCAACTCTCCCAGGAAATGCAAGGTGATGGCATAATTGTCGCTGTTCAATTGTGCCAGAATCTTTTGTATCTTCTCTCGCGGATCCCAGGAAGCCCTGCGTCGCATGAGCTCTTGGTGGATGCCACTCAGCTCGGGGATATTCCTCAGGTCGACCACTTCATCCAGATGTCCCCCGGATAAGTCACCGATGTCGAACACGATGAACCTAAGGCATTCCTTTGCTGTTTCCCTAGCAGTTGGCGATAATGAAGGCCACAGTGATGCGATGGTCGCGCTGGTTGCTACAATGTGTGGCCCAACGTCCAGAGGGGCGATGTTCTTGAGGAATATAAGCCACGTCGACAGCGTGACATCTGTCAGCTCGGGAATCAAAGACATAGTCTGGAGCGTAGCCATGATCTACAAAAACGACTCTGAGGAACGACTGAATTCATCTTCAAACTCGAACTACCTGGGTAGCAACGCTCGGAAGCGCGTCGCGAATTTGCACAATCAACGCTCCGAAAGCTCGAATAATCTGCCTCTTGGCGGGCGTCGTCTTCTTCCCCCGGATATCTTGCAACATTTCGCTCATGTAAGATACGATACCCAGCAAGTTAGTCTTCAGCAAGTGAACCATCTCCGCGTTGCCGTTATCTTGACTCATCGGATTAAATGACATTATACGACCGACTTTTCTCAGTGCGCTGACGGCCTTGGAACCAAAAAAGGTCATCGACAGCCTTGGAATGAGGTCATGTGCATTTACCGATGCTGCGTCGTCCGGGTTCTCATTCCCAAGCACGACCATCAAATCTGCCAAGAGTGGGAGCAAGTTGCTGTGGACGATACCCCTGATGTCTATCGACCGTCGGTTGACCTCGTCCGCGTCCGCTCTAACTATCTTCACAACGAAATCTAGCGCCTGGTTCGTCTGTCCTGGCCCTTGAAGTCGAAATACGTGCGCGAGGATCTGAGAAGCATCGCCGAGGAACAGGATCGACAGCTTCTTGCCTAATTCGCTCGCAATCTCTTCGAGTACCCTGACCTCGCGCTCGGCAAAGAGATGAGGAAGCGCGTGTGGGCGCGTGATGGATAATAAACTGTTCGGATAGACGCCTAAAAACTGACACATCTCTGCAAACAATTCCGGATTCGTGCACTTGCGAGCGATGACAAACGGCGCGATCCGGGGGAGGAATGGCGACAAGAATCCTTGTGGCGGCTTCTTGTGCCGCTTCGTCAGCTCGATCAGCTGATACCCGTGTTAGCTTGGCCCTCGCAAGACTTTCAAAGGTATGCTCGCCTGTCCCAACGCAATACTCTTCAACACGGGGTTGTGTTCACCAAGTTGCGAGACCAGATGAAAGACGACTTCCTCAAGAACTTGCGGATGAGCGTCACTGGAAGCCGTCAGCCACAATCCATGAAGCGTCTTCGACAAAGCTGACGCACGTTCCGATCAACCCGAGCGTAATCAATGTCGTCTCTTTGATCGCGTTTCTGGCCCCTGTGTGAAGGAAGCGGACGAGGTGGAAAAATAGACCTTCTATCTGCATCCAGCCTCCTTGGTCGTTTGCGCATACTTTGACGAGTTGAGCGAGAGCTTGACTTGAGATGGATGAGTACACACAACGACCGGGATTCGACGAACACATACCCAGCCAATAGCCTTGAGGATCTGTCCTTGTCGGATACACCACGTTGGACCAATTCCAGCGCGATGGTGCAATTGTTAGCAAACAGGCCAACAGCATGGTGTTTGACGATAATTAACAGCGCCCGATACGTGCCTCCGCGAACCACGGGCGTCACATCCTCAGCGGAACCGACGAGAAGCTCACCGAGCAACGAAAGTACATACTGCGCTGGCGGAACGCCCTCGTCGAAACAGAAAGACAATTGCATGACGATTGCCGACGCGTAGTCGGCAATAGCACTTCTGACGGCGGCCGACCTGCATTGGCTTGTTAACGCCGATATGAAAGCGCAGGGAGATCGGTTATATACCTCTGTGAACCGTTCTTCTTCAGCACCTGCAACCCACGCCTCGCGAATACGGCATCGGACAAGGCAACGTTGTTCGTCCATTCAAGTTCCCGCGGATCAACCACCCCTCGGAGCGCCTGCGCGGCGTGAACACGCCAACCAACCGACTGTGAAACCTGCTCTGGAACACCTCGGCCACCGGCTTGCAACTCCTCCACATCTCTCACGACTTCCTCCCAAACGCTATACGACCCGTTCCCCTCGAAAAAGGTCCTGACAGCCTGCAAAGCCACGCTATCCAACTGATCAAGATGCTTGCGTAAAAACGTGGTCACAAGAACCTTGTACGATCAGTCGCCTCGATTCTACATCAAACAATACGAGACATACGAACTCTGAGTTCAATCCCAGCATCACCCCATTCCTCCCTTGTCAAAATACCAAGGATAGCAGTTGCGTGAAACGGGGTCAATCTCAAACAACTGTCTCCTTCGTTCGACAACAGGGAAGCGAGTTCTCTCACAGAAGGGTGGGATGGATTCTTGGGACCTTCTTCCAGTTTATGGATCAGAAGGCGGGGGAACAAGATCCCAAGAGCATCCCGAAAGCTTGTACTCATCGGAAGTACGATCTGCGCAGCCTGGAGTGTGCGAAGCAGGCATCGCGACCGCACCACGTCCGAGGTCGGGCAACTAAAACAGTAATCGAACGTCAGAGGAACGATTCGCGCGGTACGCCGCAACAGATCATGCGTGAAACACCGAGATTCCTCTGACTGCTGCAACACCTTGGCGGCGATATCCGCGACGACGCTGCAGAAGACGGCAAGGAACGACTTGCTCGGTAGTCTGATAATATCCGTGTTATCCGGAGGGACCTACTTTGTGCTTCAGAAACGAGTTCGACGCGTGATCTATATGAAAATAGTTCCTACGGGTGTATCTACTTTGTTGGAAGGCGCTCGCCTCAAGTGCGGCGCTGAATAGAACTGAATGTCCAAGGGAAAGTCTTCCTGCGACGTGCTCAAGATATCTGCAAGCGATGATGTGAGAACGACAGGTTCGAGGGAACGCACATTACTCACCATATGTCAAGCCAAGCACCTCCCACAAAAGTGAATGCGCGATGATTCTCTGAGATGGCTCCCTTCGAAAGGGAGAAGCAAGCAACTGACACAGGATGTGCACCAGAATGTTGGTCGCCTTGGAGTACAGCGTCGTCGGGTCCAAGTGGTCCGCCAGGCTATCGTTCGTCGCATCAAGCCAGGACTCCGCCGACACGCAGAGAGCGAGCAGTCTCACGAACAGTTTCTTCACGAGATCCTTCCCGTCATACCAGATAGGCCGCGACTGGTGTGAAACATGATCCAAGACGTCGAGCGAGACGTGTGTGAGCGTGATGCGTTCGTTGGTCGTGCCTTGTTTGATAGACGTGAAGTAGGGAAAGTACCCATAGACCTGATCAGCGAGCCCTGATATCATGGTAACCCAGGAAGCTCTGTCGTAGACTGGCTTGTCGCCATCTGCAGTCGACTTTTGTATCAAGGACCGCAGGAACTCCAGGAGCTGCTTCGGAGCGACGGCGTCCTCGCCATCCGGAGTCTGGAAGGTTGCGGGGACACAGCTAGACGGTGGGTCGCTCATTCACAGTGAGAAAGGAGACACGCGTGCCAGACAAACAATACAGCGAGTCGAATATCCGACGCGTCGCGCACCGCCTCAAAGTTACCAAACTAGGAAAGTGGCTTGGGTACGCGAATTCTAAGCAGACCGAACCAACGACCTACTTGCGACCAGCGCGCCGCTTCTCTCTCGCCTTCTCCCTGTCCATCGCCTTCTGCTCCGCCCTCTCCCCCTCCAATGAGCTGAACACCTTGTTCATGCGCTCCTTGTACACCCTATCTTTCTCCACCTGCTTCTTGTGTTCCACAGCCGCAAGGAACTTGGCATCCTTGCGCAGCTCGCGAATAGCCCCCTTGCGCTCCTGCTTGAGTTGATACCGCAGCTTGGACGCCTCGTTGCGCTCGCGATCAGGGTCCTGTCGTCGGATATACGATGATGAGCTGGTTTCGAATTTGGGAATATACGACGGGATGGGGATCGGTTTGTGAGCTTGTAAAAGGAGCGGTTTACGGGACTGCCGGGCAAACTTGAGTAAACGGGTTATCTTGTCTTGCAAGGAGGCAACCCGCGACTGCCAACACGTGAGATTTTACAACAGATGTTAACGCAAGGCCATACCTGGACGTCTTCGGACAGCTGTCCGCATTCCAACCCCGAGAGTATGAGATTGATTGGCTCGTACAGTTCGATAAAGCCGTCAAGGGACTTGTACATATCGGCGAACCGTTCCAATAGAGCAAGGGCCAGCCCAAGAGCATCAATTTTAGTTTGCTCCGTAGGATTTGCCGATATCATGTGCACCAAGTCAGGTTTCCGAAATCCAAGATGTTTGGCTTTGCTTCTGTCAATGGCCAGCGGCTCACATAGTGCGGACCGCAAATCCGGACATGTGAATGCGCCAGGTAGTGACTTTGCGCTGGCGAATACATGGGGCGCAACGTGCAACGTGGCATTGACCACGAAGTTTATGGCTTCGGGAACGAGACGCTTTGACAGAAATTCATATTGCAGGAACAGAGAGGACAGGAACAGTCCACTCGTGACATCTCCAAATGACCTGACCCGACAGAGCCCAAGATACGCTCCCATGAGTAGCCGTGCAGGTGAAATGACTGCATGACGCATGTCACTGGTTGGCCAGACGATTCCTATCACCCGAAGGAAAGTGAGTTCGGAGAGTCCGGGCCACGTCCTTGCGTCGGGTTCTGACGCGCCAGTCGCTAAACCGCGTTTGAGGTTCTTGTGCATGAGAGAAAGTTTTTCCACGAAATACTCTGCTGATTGGATAGGATACGATCGACAGAGTGCGAACAAGTGCGGAACGAGACCGGATAGCAACCTCATTCTTGGTGCTGGCAGTGATGCTATATACAGTATATGATCGATGAGGGCCCTCGCCAGGTCCTATAAGTGGAATGAAGACAGGGGATATTAAGATCATCATTTTTACCTTACCTGCAACTTGAGCTTGTTTTCGGGACCAAGACTGTGATGATACAGTGTCCGGATCCTTTGTACTACCGTCGGAACGTCAGAATCCGGGAGACCTTCGATGATTTCAAGGAATTCATCGTGACTCTCTGGTGCAGGGAACGTATATGGCAACTCCTGTACAACCTTCAGAGTTTCGGATGATCGCCGAGCCCTTCGTTTCGTCTTCGTTTCAATGATATCTTCCTCTGCCAAGTCGGACGCTTCATCGATACTCGACTGATTGTCTTCTCCGAAACCGTCAAAATCAGCTTCCTCGTCGCCATACTCCCCATCGCTGTCCTCTCCTTCATCGCTCTCAGACGCATCACTACCCAGCTCCACGCCAAGACCAGCGCCAAGACCATCAACTGATTCGTCCTCCATGAAATCATCGTCCAGGTCATCACCTCCCCGAGGATGTTTCTTTCTCCGTCCACCTACGTCTTCATCATCGCTCTCACCCAGATCTTGACCCAACATGCGCAATCTCCGTTGCTTCTCCGCCTTTTCCAGCGCTTCCTTTTGCTCCAGCGCCAATTCTTCCTCCGTTTTCGTTCTATCCTTTGGCTTAGCCCGTTTATCAAAGGCGAGCTCGCGGACCTGCTGGTCGTAGTCCATGGTATCCTCGTCGTTGGCGGATATTGGTGCAGGAAGTTTTATGGCCTCGGAGGTATCGTTATCCATAGATGACGGATCGGGGGCATAGAGGAGCGTCCTGAGCGAATCGAAATCCTGATCGAGTTCATGTCGCATGTTCTCCTCTTGTTCTTTCTCCATCTGACGACGCATCTATGTCGAGTGATGTCTTATTGAGCGGCTCCTCGTAAACCAAAC
Organism: Boletus bicolor; assembly: GCA_003316205.1. NCBI lineage: Eukaryota > Fungi > Basidiomycota > Agaricomycetes > Boletales > Boletaceae > Boletus > Boletus bicolor. The sequence goes on from QFEM01004037.1 coordinate 16,258, forward strand.
GAGTAAATACCTTGTGCGTCTTGCTCTTGGCAATAACTTCAGCCATGACTTCGGCTTTGGACTTTTTTCGATCGGGCTACAAAAGCTGGTTAGGCGATCTGCACGAAGTTAACGCGTCACTAGACTGTACCTCGTCCTCCTTTTCCTCATCATCGCTAAACCCACCAAAGTGGACCTTTTTAACGGTATCATGATCGAGTTGACCTTTTGAAACGATTAAACGCGTTTCTCGAATGTCAAACAGTACCCACCCTCTTCGTCCACGGGTAATAATATATCGTCAAAGTCGTCCAGCTTGGACAGACTCTGACCATAATGCGTCAGCTCGTCCTCGTTCTCCAGGTTGAACGCGGACGCCTTGGACGCGCGCTGCCTCTCCCTGGTGAATCGCTCCAACATACGCTCCTCGAGCGACATTGAAGGGTCATTTTCACCAAACCGTCGATCGATGACGCCACCAACCCGCCCCCTCTGTTCAATCTCCTTCAACAACGATTTCTCTCTCTACGCGACACCGCCATCAGTACACACATGGAAACGACGAGGACGTTTCTACTTGCTGCATCCCAGCCTGCTTGCTCTGCGCTGGTCGTCCCATCGTCCCTTTGATCTTTCGACCACCGACATCGTGTTTGAGTCGGGTGACTTTGACGTCAAACGGGTTGAGTTTTTGCTGGATCTCACGTAGTCTGGCAGCTTTTTTGACTTTTGCATGTTCGGTCAATGGGGTGGATTTCTTTTTCTTGCCGTTGGATCTGTTGACGCCAGCTTGCGAGAGCGCGGATTTGAGCTGGGATAGCTGGGATCCCTTGCCCATCGTAATAGTGAACCCGGCAGAGAATGTCACGCACACCCAGTCACACAATATGTTTGTCACGTCGACGACCTCAACTACCCATCATCATCTTTCTCCAACCTCTACCATCGGCAACACGCAAATTCCACTCACCGATTCACAGGGGTGCTAAGCGACGAAACCTCCGCTTCCGAATCTCTCGTTCCTCCATACAGGGGACCCAATGCGGATGACAACTCCTTTACCTCCGGGTTCATACCCTATTGCCGTCCCGGTTTCTGTCCCTTTGGTATACATTTTAGCCAAGTCTCCTTGCCACTCCAGTACCCCTGCCACATCCCACTCCATCTTGGCACAAACACCTCGGAGGCACTTGCGCCACCGCGAGACGTGCACACACACAAGCGACATGCACCGGCATAGTACGATCCGGATGTCCGTCGACCGTTCTGCTTGTCACGTCGTGCGTGTGTTACAACAGACTCAGCGTCACATTTTGACGCGCAAGGTCTACTGGAATGCCTCACCAAATCACCCGCGCCAGATAGATCGGTACCATCCGGACGCCATCTCCGAACACGCCTCATAACCTTGATCGCCTCCTCGGAAAATCATTGGCGCCCAAAAAAAGATGGTACGGAGCAACGAACCGATTTATGATCCTCCCCGAGATGACGCTTTCATGACCAACCGGACAAATCAAACCCAGGGACAAAGCAAGTAGGCCCTTTTTGTCTTTCGCTCTCTTTCCCCGAAATGTGTTTCATTTATGTAATACTTACTACGACACGTCCAACGCAACAAAGGGGAGCATCCGAGCTAACACCATCACAACGCCACGCGAGCTGGTGCTTCTCCTTTCCCGTTGCCCGCTCTTTCAGCCTCATACGTACGGGGGACGCGCCCAGGCTGTCACGGAGGTCTCAAATGTACATTTAGAGTCAGGTTCACCAGACAAGTTGGTTTGGGCGCCACATCGTTCGCACTCACACGGTCATGGTGCTCTAGTCACCTGGCTTCGATCGCATCTCGGACCATTTGTCCGGCTCATCGGCAGAGGAGCGAATTCCCATTGTCCAGTCACCCATTCCTTGCTGGACAAAAACGAAAAATGTGCAGACGTGGTCTAGGGGTGCCCGTATGTCTTTTTTATATGTAACGGTGGAAGTTGGGCGTAATCGGACATAAAATATGTCTGAATATGTTTTGCCAGCGCGATGGGCCAAGGCCCACCTTAACTCCAAACAAAGTCATGCGTGCTTCTGGCGTGCCTCGTGTTCACTACTAGCCTTGGACTCTTATCAAAAAGTCCCTCCTGGTTTCACAAGGTAAACCTTAACTACGCGTTAATACAGGGACGAAAAAATGGGCCGCTCAGGGTAGCCAAGACACGCCCAATGACGCTTTAGATGCTTCGGGATGTTGGGATTCGCTAGAGAAGTGGTCCCTGGGTGGCAAAAAGGGGTATTGCATTCATTCACGCCACCTGCGGCAGGGTCTCACTAGATCTCATTGGTCACGCAGCATCGCAGATGCCAAAAATTCTAGTTCAAGGTATACTAAAATGCGGTAACTAACACTCCGAATAGTACTAGTACAGTCCCGTCATTCTCTGCTCGGCGTTTTCGTACATTATCTGTAAGGGTATCTATCATCGCGACAACGACCCACGAGGCATGGGAGGTAGGGAAAGCGGGGGGTATGCGAGGTGGACATATGCGATATGGTCATAGTCGACAGTTGGTGGGTGAGATGTAGAGGATACAAGTCGGGCCCTCGGGTTATAAATATCGTAACTTTTTTTGGCCGTGTCACGCAGTGTCGTCGTCGTTTTGAGCGATAGGGAATAAATAAGCCTCGATATCGCGTAGGGGACCAAAAGGCATCGAGTGGAATTAGCATTGGGCGAATGGAACGCGAAGTCAAAGGACAATAAATAGGAGCGAGGGACGAGGGCTGAAACCCGTCGAATTATGAGGATGCAAGGTCGGCAACTAGGGATGAAGAAGAAGAAGCCAGGAGTGGCGATGCGTGAGGGAGTGGAGATGACTGCAATGGACCATCTGGCGTGAGACTCTGCATGGGCGCAGGCGACTGTGACGGCATGGGTGGCGAAACAAACTGAGCGCTGCGCTGTACAGGCAGTGACCCGCGGCGGAAGCTGTCCGACTGACCCTGGTACATTGCTGGCTGCGGGTAATAATTAGGTGTAGTCGACGCTTTTCGCGATGCAGGATGTGATTGTTGAAGGGAAGCAATGTCCGTAAGGGGTGCGTTAGGGAGGCGGATAGGCGCCTGGAGGCCTGAATCGACTGGGGGACTTTGGGAACTGCGAGGGATGGGGAAAGTCGAGACAGCGGGAGACGAAAAGGCGGATGACTGTGACGATACAGAGCCAGGCGTGGGGGGCAAAGAAGAACAGAGGGAGACTGGAGCAATGTTAGAATGGACGGCCAACAAAGAGCGGACATGCAATACTCACTGGTGTCGTCCCAATCGCTGGCGCCACTGGACGCGCTGGAGATGGAGTTGCGACGGGTAAGAGCCAACTCGCAGGGTTCGTTCTTGACGGGAGAAGGATTGATGGCAGGTGCAGATTTTGGAGCCTTTTTGTCTGCTGGGGTGGTGCCAGTGGCCTTGCGGGTTTTTCCGCCTGCACGGAGCTCGTCAAAGCGGAGGGGACGGGGACGGAGATGGGTGCGCTCGTAGAGACCACACTTGTTACAGACGATTTTCCCGGGATTGAGGGTGGAACGGCGCCAGGAAGGAGGCTCTGTGGTGTGGCAGTTGAAGCAACGGCGACGAAGATACTGGGTCTCCTTGCTAGCGGCGTCGTCGGTGAGCTGTACGGGCATGGTGGCACCGGGAGCGGAGGGGAGGAAGGAGGGGTGGTGGTGGGAGTGGATGGAGTGGGCGGGGAAGCCGAGCTGGGAGGGGACGATGAGTGGGGTGTCCTCGAGCTTGATCGGCTGGGGGTCGCGGGGGTGGTCGGGGATGGGGTCGGTGTAGACGGGATACTGGTCATAATAGTGGTGCTGGGGGAGGTCATGACGGACGTAGGGAAATGTGGCGCGACGAGGGACGAGGTGGAGGTGGTGGTGTTGTTGTTGCTGCTGCTGCCATTCTGCGTAGTGGGCTGTGTCGTCGATGTAAACGTCCGCGGGGTCGTGTTCGTAGAGCTCCTGGAGGAGAGAGTTGGGCTGGTTTGAGTAGGGGAACCAGGCGGGTTCAGTGTGGATCATGAGGTCGGATTCCTGGAAGATGTGGGGGACAGATCCGATCGGGATGTTGTGCTTTGGGTTGATATGGTGAGGGAGGAGGAACTCTGAATTGTTTGGGGAGGGTGTACGAGGAGTAGAAGAAGCGTCAGAGAAGGACGGCGGGGAGGGATAAGCGTCGAATTGCATTCTGCGGAGCGTCGCAGCAAACTGGCTTACCCATCGGACGACTTTCAAGCCAGAGTTATAAGAACAACGCTGTCCATTCCCATACCTGGAATTTCCTAAAAAGGTCGGGGCCCATCTCTCCTTCCCAGATGTCGGCTACTCTTTCTTTCTGCCCCGTACCATTACCTCGGACCCCCCGGAACATCCCGCCTATCCGATCTCAGATCCGAATAATATGTCCAAACACGGTGACATAACAGCGTGTCCGTCTTACGTCAACTGTACTATAATCTCATTCCCACGCACAGCTCCTTCTCTTCCCCCGTGCCCACCCCCCTCCGTCCTCGTCCCCCCCTCTCTCT